>JAABNW020043007.1:0-10388 GCA_015164035.2 Radianthus crispa
TTATTAGCATATAATCTTCATACTCATTGTCTTCTTCAATTAATTTGATTGCAAGAAGAAAATATAACAACAATTTAATAAAACTGAACCGCTGGGCGCTTCTTGGCAAATTTATAAATAAAACTCATTTCTGGCAGTTGGAAATCAAATTTGCTGCTTCTGGCTATATTTTATAATGATCTAATACTGATGCTGGCACAGACTACCACGCAACTAGTAATCGTCTTACTCTTTTCTACCATTCATGTACAAGTAATTTTGTTTATTATATTATCTAAAACAATAGTTTATTAATATTGAATAGAAATTAGTAAACATCTTTTCATAGTTTTCATTTTTTTATATTGTGGTTTATTACAATTTGACTACCTCAGCTGAAGTCACCAAAATAAATTGCTTTGGTGGCCTTTGACTCATAGTGCAACTGCTCACCAGTATGTCTTCATTACGATTGGATAATGAGGCGAAAGATGTTTCACTTTCTGAATTGATTATTTCTAATGTAAACAAGAAATATAGGGAAAGCAATTTATTGGTGACAGGTTTATTATCATAGTACAAATCACTAGAAACAAGTCACCTGATCAACGTGGAACACGTCGCGAGAGCTTTCGCGGTGCATCGTTGTTGGACACTTGGACACCAAGACAATGATTAACTATAACGAGCGCTCCCATTGTTCAAATCTGTTATCACGACTCGACCAATGAGAGTGCTCGTTATAATTAACCGTTGGTTCGGTGTCAACAACGATGCATCGCGGATACGGACAACGAAAATTAGGTAAGATTACTGAAGATTACTAGCTGGCCTGGTGAGGAGCACGTCACTTCAAATGGGTACATATATAAAGGACACTTATCGCTCTGAGAGGATATTTGAATGTAATTTTTCAAAGTTTACATTTTCTAGGAGAAAACCGGCCCTGAATCGAATGAGAGCTGGTCTCCACCGAGGTTACCGGCCTTTTCAATTTTTCTTGCGGGAGGAATCAAACTTCTCAAAATACCTCTTGAAACGACCTCAAAAGGCCAAAAAGCATTCAGATATCGACTTATTAATACCAAATGACTTTATTTCGAGTGATTCCTTTTTTTATCACAATTCGATTTTGCCACGAGCCATGATCTAAATCATCTTTCATTGAGCGGGATCCCTGTGTTACATCCGGCAAGAAAAGTCTCGATTTGTCTGTTTCAAAACCGTTTCATTTGACAGTTCGGAACCCAGTGACATGGGAGGAGGTGGCTTAGCCACTTTGAAAACATTCATCCAAGTAAAATAAGAAAATGAAATATAATGATGAACATAAAAGGCTAATCTGGAATGAAAAAGCAATTTCAAGTCTTAAATGAGAATTATTAGCATCAGACGAAACACAGGCATCATTAAATGAGTCATTGAACAACAGCAAAAATGATATAGATTTAATGATAAGTGATTTTACTAACATTCTAATGATTATTAGCCAAAAAGCGCTAGCAGGACTGCAGTTCCAAGGTACTCAAAAAAGTAACAATGTAACAAATATGAATCAGAAATGGTTTGATCAAAGTTGTACATCAGAAAAAAGAAACATCCGGTCATTTGATAAAAAAATTTAGCCGGTATCCTGATAATGCTGAACTTCTAGAAGACTTGCATGCCAAACAAAAGTTATTTAAGAAATTATGCAGACACAAAAAGGATAGTTATATCAACAGCTACCTTAGAACATCAATTTCAGAGATTCAAAAAAAATTATGGAAAAAACTGAAAAAGATTTTCGACCTAGGGAAGAAGAAGTCTAAAGATTAAAAACAATATTGGAAAAACAACACTTTTTAACCACGTTAAAGATTTAAATGCCGCTTATGAATCAAGCGACGATGATACATCGGATCATCGTTATACAAACGAAACAAAGGCAAAAGGCAAAAGGCACCAGGAAAGGATAATATACTTATTCTTATGACTGGAAAAGATGTCGTGATGCCTCATTTACAAGTTGTTTTTAATAGAATGGAAAATATCCTGCTTTATGGAATCTAGGGATCATTGTCCCAAATTCGGGTTGCCGTCGATGTACATAGGTGCAAGATGCCAAATAAATTACTTACTTACGCACTTACTTACTCCAATTCATATGACGCTTCTCGGGAAAAGTTGTCCTGTCCCGATTTAGCCCCCCAATCGAATTTAAGCTCCGCGGTGCTTGATATAAACAATAAATTAACCGAGTTTGGAGCTTGCTTGGTCTGTACTGGAAAATATTAGATGACATTTGTCTTTTTTGTACGGAACCTCGTCTATGGCTCGTTCCGTACTGTCAAGACCTCAGTCTGATATTTTCTAGTACAGCCTTCGCGCTCGGTTAACGACTAGTTAATATTCTCATTCCAGATTGCAGCAGCACATCCATCGGTATAGAAAACATGTACATAATTCCCAACAGCAGCTTCACTGCTTCATCTTACTTCGATGACCGCTACAGGCCTTCCAATGCTAGACTCAACGGCTACAACGGTTGGGGCCCAAGGACACCAAAGGGCGAAAACGAATACCTCCAAGTTGATCATGGGTATCCTTACGTCCTCTGTGCAATAGCATCACAAGGCAGTAGTATGGCAGACGAGTGGGTAACAGAGTATAGGATCATGACTTCGCTGAATGGGAAGGAATGGACCGACTACAAAGAAAATGGCAAAATTAAGGCAAGTGGAAAAGCAGTTTCAACTTTGATTAGAGCTATCTTTGTATCATGATTGCATTTTCGTGCGCTAAATATTGAAAACGATACATCGCATCACGCATCTCGCATCACGCATTTGGCATCTGGCACCTGGCATCTAGCATGAGTGCACATCTTCTCTGATATCTAAAGCTGCACATGTTGTATTTTGCATTGCATGTATGTGGCTTCGTTCCTTTGGTGTGGCTTTGCCGCCTCTTTTCTTATGTCGCATGTTTCCTTTTATCAACTTGAAATTTGTGCCAAAATAGACGGTTAACAACGTAAATCATAATCGTATTTAGCGCCGTCTGTGGAACATTTCACCTCGAGTTCAAATTCCTCTTTTACTTCTTTTTATTCAGAGGAATGATGATAATGTTGATCATCATATCATCATGAACTTTAAGTATTTCTAGTAGAAAATGCACCCTTTTTTCAATAGCTTTTCTCA
Source organism: Radianthus crispa (assembly GCA_015164035.2). NCBI lineage: Eukaryota > Metazoa > Cnidaria > Anthozoa > Actiniaria > Stichodactylidae > Radianthus > Radianthus crispa. The sequence goes on from JAABNW020043007.1 coordinate 3,165, forward strand.
GGGAACACGGACCGCAACACCGTTGTCAAGAATACCTTGAGGAAACCGTTGGCAAAATATGTTCGCATTTACCCTACCAAATCAAAGGAGTGGGAAACCATGAGAGTTGGAATATTTGGTTATCCTGAAAGTAAGAAATTCTCTTTTATTAGTTCAGTACACCTATGTCAAAAAAATGTTGTCTCAGCGATAGGCAGAGTCCGCACTCTATAGCCTACAAAGTATTTTGGGAATGTTGTGCCTTATTAATTGGTCGGAAATTAATTTTTCCGAATACTATATTCCAAGGGTTTTCGCCCGGAATTCAAACCTCGTCCCCAAGCACTACAACTTACCAATTCTTTCATTCCTTATTAATTGTATTTGTTAACTAGCGTTTTCACGAAGTAATGGCAACGGACATCACTGAAACCCAAAGCTTTTAAGTTTGGAAACTGAAGAGATTAATTACACAATTATTCCCGAAATGCATTCCAAGCTTGTAACTGTGCACTGTGCTTTCGAAGAAGGTTCCCATTGTGCAAGGAAGTTAACCCACAAAAAATTGCGATGATAATATATTATGAAAAAGTTTTCATTTTGCTGCTTGTATCATTGTACCTTATTTCATTTTATACTTTTTTGTTCAAAAGCATGTGATAATCTTCGAATTCCACTTGAAATGGAATCCAAAATCATTGCAAATATAACAGCCTCTTCAGAGCAAGACCCAACCACGAGCTTAAGACTTCATTACACAAAAGGCTCGTCGTGGTGTGCCTCGGCCGGTGACACTAATCCATATCTACAGATTGACTTGGGCTCTTTCTACCTTATCTGTGCTGTGGCTACACAAGGAAACAGCATCACAGACCAGTGGGTGAAGACGTACCAGATAGATACATCTACTAATGGTACAACATGGACCACTTATAAGGAGAACAATACTGAAAGGGTAATGTATGTAGCATTCAGGATAGTATGATAGACCAGTGGGTAAAGGTGCTCGTGTTTGCTATGAAACGAGGCTTCTGCTGCCGTCAATCAAAACTAATTTTTAATTACGACAGAAAAAAAAAAACAATTACAAAACGCTGTTGGAATGTCGAGTTCGAAGAATGTGTAACACCACCACATTAATATGATAATTTAATTCACAGGTATTTGTCGGCAATTTTGACCGCTCGACGGTAGTACATCAGGTTATGTTCTATGGCACTGTTACAAGATACATACGTATCGTACCCAAGGAATTCCAGGGTGCTCGTTGTCTGAGGGTAGAGATATATGGATACCCCATGAACGAAAGTAAGTTAAAAACAATATTGCAGATGGTTCACCAAAGTCATATTAGGGTTAAAGTGTGAGAAGAGTGATGGGAGGGGCGTGGCGGGACGGGGCGGGGCTGGGCAAAGGCAAGACTTAAAAATATTTCTAATGAAATTTTGAAAAAAAAATTGAAAAAAAAAAAAGAATCATACAAAAATGTCTGCTAAGTCCATTAGAAAATCAATCTTAACTTTCCGCTGCTGAACATTCTGCATGAGACAGGAATGGCGTCCAGTGAGACTAAGCAAAAGAGGACATTTTACCCCGTGTTCTAGAGGTCCATTCCTTTGTGCGCACAAGAAAATTCATAAATATGGATACAACTCAAACAGATAATCTCATTTCTAAAAGCTGTAGAGTGGAAGTAGTGGAAGATTGGTCTGAAGTGGGATTAACATAAGTTTTTGAGAGTATCGTTATTTTTTACCATTTTCGCATGAAAAGACACATGATTATGGATACAACTCAAACAAAGAAGCTTGTGATAGAGAGCGACACATGGTCTAGAAGTAATAGATCAAATACGAGTGCGAGTGTTTCATCAGGGGATCCAAATACTGAGAAGCTAATGAAATCGGGTTCGAGGTATTTGGAGAGATTTGTTCCATTTTTGCCTTTGAAAATCGTGGTGCGTCATGTAATTTTTTTTTTCAGCAGCGTATGGGGGAGGGGTCGCACAAAAATAGTCTTCCAGTTATCTGATATTGCTGACCTACCCTCTCATACTTTATGACCAGTCCCTTATCGATTGAGCGTGAGACGTAACAAGAATATCGGTACAATTCAAGTAAAGAATCTTATTCCCAATCTTATATGTAAAATTCTTTTTCTAAGCATGCTCCAGGCACAGCTTAGGGATACCAAGTGCCAAAAAGGTCCCCGACTACAGGTTGACAGCCACCTCATATTACAACCCAGAACACAGACCCTACATGGCAAGGCTTGGCCTCAAGGCAGGATGGGGGCCTGCACAGCAAGAAAAGTATGACTTCCTGCAGATTGATCTTGGTGCTGTGTCTTACGTGTGTTCTATAGCAAGCCAAGGCAATGGTAACCCTTCTCTAAACGAGTGGATCAAAAAGTATCAAGTCTTGTATTCTACATCAAACAAACAATGGCTAACATACAGGGAAAATGGAACGAATAAGGTAAATAATTATAAGGCAGAATAATCTCCTTAAATTATAAAGCAGACAACAAGCTGACTGCGAAATTTCAAAAGATTGGTTTTGTTCAACAGAATGGAAGTCGTAATGGTAAGGTGTAGTACTTGGGGACGAGGTTTTAAATTTGGGGCGAAACACCCTTGGAATATATATTTCCGAAAAATTAATTTCCGATCTCACTGAAATTTGAACTCAGTTGTTCAACTTGAACATAGTTTTTATACCCTTACAAATGATGTTTGTTTTTAAACGATGGCAAGCCTAAGCAAATAAATCTTGTGATCATAAGATCCAGTAAAACACACATAAAAAGCCTCCTGGCTGATGTTCTCACTTTAACACCCAATATGCAAACGCTGCTTCAGGCTAGTTCTTGGGGTTAATTTTTAATGAGCTTTTTTTCTGTTATTTGGAATACATACACACTGAAGGTTAAGTGCCAAATAACAATGCAGTGTCGGATCCAGCGTGAAAGAGTAAATAGACTCAAAATATCGGGAAGAACTGCCCCTATTCACAAAAAGAAAAAAACAATTCTTCATTAGACACCCTTGTGGGGGTGGGGTTACTGAAATTATAACGAATGAGAACCCAGGAGAAGAGACCAATGTAGGCATTAGTCCCATAGTACAACTAGTACTGTTACAAGGAGAGTTACTAAATGTTAAAGATGTTTGTATTTATCTATTTTCCACAGGATTTTCCAGGAAATACAGACCGGTCGACAATTATTACCAATTCCATCTTAAATCTGTTCCGAGCCAAGTTTATTCGTATTCTACCGACGGATTTCTCTCGATGGAAGAGTATTAGACTTGATTTTAAAGGACTTCCAGCAGGTAGGACCACGGAAAAGTACTTGTTCCGTCACCTAGTCCTATGCCTGCCTTGCTAGTGTTCTCTATCTTCTAATGCAATTTTCATTTTCTATTTCACATACACATTAGCCTGCGCCTCATCACTTGGTCTCGAGAATTCCCACATCCGAAACGACCAGATCACTTCACCTTCCTCGCTGGATAGCTCCCATACAGCATCCCATGGTCGCCTATACAGTAGCTCCTCCTGGTGTAGTTCGCCATCGGATACCAAGTACATCCAGGTTGATCTTGGAGAGGCCAAGACAGTAACAGGTGTCGCGACACAAGGAGATAAAGACCTGAACCAATGGGTTACGACATATAAAGTGTCCTGCAGCTTTAATAATAGGATTTGGACCGAGTACACAGAAGGTTCCGTTGCCAAGGTACTTTACGCAACTGATAGTCCTTGAGTTAAGATTAACCTAAGTGATTGTAACTCGCAAAATAATCAAACGCATGGCGACACACACTTTCTATTGCAGAATCAGAAACAGCAAGGAGCAAGGTCTACTTCGCAATAGTTTGAAAAATCCTATATTCATATAAACCAGGCCTCAAATAAATTTTTCGTAAAAGGCTAGTGTAGCAGTAATACATGCCCCTTTCAACATTGGGCTCTCAGTGCAGGTTCCATATTTGAACTTGGCATGAAACGTGAGTGAGCGAATGAGTAGTTCTTTGCTAGTGACCTTTTTTTCAAAGTCAGTTCGTTTAATTTCACGTCTAATCAAAATACACCAGAAATTCTACTTTCAGCTTCTAGTGCTTTCCTTCATAGATATTTGATGGTAACTACAACAGTTCAGACGTCGTGGTAAACTGGTTAAAGCATCCAATAGTGGCCCGTTACGTGAGAATATTCCCCCAGACCAGCAGTGGTGGAGACTGCTTACGACTCGACCTGTATGGATGTACATACTGTGAGTTGATCATTCATCACTTACTACATAGAGAAGCTCTAGATATGCGCAAAGTATGTATGTCAGGGCGTGGTTAACTCACAGATGGAACCATGAAACAACCTCTTGGCTGATCTAAGTCAATCACGGTACATTTTAAATAGACCCTTTCAGTTACGTGACAATGCTTTCCCATTTCAGACCACGTGTCATTCCCTAGAGAATATGACTCTTTGTTTAAGGTACATCCATATTCATGTGTCCTCTCATGTGTAACCGATAAACAAAGAAATGATACTCTAGGGAATGACACGTGGTCTGAAATGGGAAAACTTTGTCACGTAACTGAAAGGGTCTATTCACCCTAAAAAGCAAAAAAACAAGGAGGCAATTAAAAACCAACAATAATGCCAAAACTGTTGGGCTGATAACCCGGTACGCACTTAGCTTACAAAGGTAATTTATTTAACATATTTTTGTTGTTCTAGATATTCCTAAGGGCCCAATCGATCCATCATTAATTTACATCAAAAAAAGATCAGCTACACTGCAATGGAGGGACATTATAACACACGAAGGGAAAGCAGAATCCATTAATATATTCGTGAGCGACACGGCTGGCCTGAGTCAGCTGTATATTACTTTACAGAACCAACTTACCTCAAAAGAGGTTACAAACTTAAAACCCTATACAGAATATGATGTTAAGATAATCGGCGTGAAGATAGACGGGAGACCTTTGTGGCATCATGCTTCTAAATTCCAAACTCACGTTGCAGGTTAGTTCTAGAGGATTTCTATTGTTTTGATGAAGGAAAGTCATGACCGACTGACCGACTGAATGAACTGGCTGACCAACTGACCGACTGACTACAAATTTGAAATATCCCTTATTGATGATGGGAGTATTGTTCCAAAGATGATGGAGCTGCTACAACATGATAACGTAGTGACTATAAGATTTGAGATTAAAAGACTTATATGCCAGGTGAGAAGATGATCGAAGATAACGTGAAGGTTTGTAGGTAGAGATGAATTGTTGGGTGTAGACAGGAGAGAGGTTATGCAGGGCTTCAAAGGTAAGGGAGATTATATTAAACTTAATTCGTTCAGCCACATGAAGCCAGCGTAGGTCGATGAGGACAGTAGTTATGCGGTCAGGTATGTGTGTCAAGGTGATGACGAGCAGAAGCATTCGAGCTTGTTGATAATTTTTTTTAGCAAGGCCATAGAGAAAAGAATTACAGTTGTCAAGTTTCGAAGTGATAAAAGCATGACGATTATTTCAGTGGTCTTGGAGAAGATGTGTTTTCCGATACGAACAATGTTAAGGTGTGGGACCATGGACAATGTAGTTGAGTCAAAAATAACACCAATGTTAATTCGATCATAGGACGAACAATTAATTACGGAGCCAAAATGGAGGATAACAAACGATCTTTAGGAATTGTGCTTCGAAGACAAAATTAAGAATTCAATTTTTAAATTGTCTTTATTCAGTTTAAGTTTGTTCAAAGTCATCCAATTATCAATGTCTGACCGACAGACTGACCGACTGACCGACAGATCGACTACTGACTACTGACCAAATGACTGACTGACTTATTGACTTACTTGACCGACTGACAGACAGACTGACCGACCAACTGACCAATTGACGTACTGACTGACTGACTGGCCGACTGACCGAGTGACCGACTGATTGGTTGATCGATTTTTGGACTTCTTTACAGAACCAGAAAGGAGCCCTACCATTAGCTTGACAGCAAAAACATCACAAAGTATCAACGTAACAATTGAGGTTAATAATAATCATTTTCCACCTATGCACCATGTACATATGGATAATCAGTATTTGACGTTTATTGAAGCAATGGTTTTTTTTTGGAGAATAAGTTTTGTAAAACAAAGGTGAGCGGAGTGGGGGAACTACCACTGATAGGTGCAATGGAATCAGGCAATGTGCCAAACCATCCATCATATGTAGCGAAAAGTTTGCGCGATCTTGTCATACGAATGAAAAGATTTTACTTCTCTTTGTGCAACGATTGAAATTTGAAGCAAGTAGGGTGAAAGCAATTTTTAATGAGTTACCTGTGGATACTGCAGAAATTATGGGATAGAAGCACATGGGAAAAGAGCGGGAAGGCTGACGGGCAAGATGGTCAGCAAACCCCTTTTCTTGAACGCCGTTTGAAACCCTTTTGAATCCTTTTTTTAATCACCTTTAGTTCCCCTGTGATCCTGTATTTATTGTTTATTCCATTTAAACCCGATATGGGCCTGAAGTAAAGACGAAGTTTGAGTTCAAGAAGGTGTTATTCATCGATCTACTAGCTCGCAAACGCGAACAATCGTCATAGCAATATTTGGTCTACGACTTGCAACGCAACAAGGCTACGAGACAAGCCACATGACGTTGCGGTTGGTACTCGCACCAAAACCATAAAAATATAAAGCATTCATTTCTAATGTTTTCCCGTCAATACAAATCATACGTGGATTTTGATTTCTTTTTTTTTTTTCTTTTAAATCCTTCTTCTCAGTTCACTCAAAAGGATACGATAAACGGTCCTATGGTGGGGTACAAAATCTTTTATCAAGCCATAGGAGGAGAAAAGGAGCACATAAGCGTTGGTAACGTATCTTCAGTATTGCTGACAAATCTTCAAAAGTACACGCTCTACACTATAACTGCGTCGGTGAGGAACAGCTTGTATGAAGGGCCTGAGAGTGGATCTCAGCAGCAAAAAACTCTAGAGGATGGTATGTACCTTCGAAAAGATAAAAAACGTACATTTACCGCGCGCACCGTGTTCAGTTCAATCTAAACAAGAGAAATTATGCAAAACTTCCTAGTCGGGCTTGACTAGAAAGAATATATTAAAACATTTTATAGGAGGTATTTTATTTCTTTTTAATAAGTGTAATCTCTTTCAGAGTCATCAGTGTAATTTGTCATCAACTGATATACACGTGTTATTTTGC
>JAABNW020043118.1:0-10385 GCA_015164035.2 Radianthus crispa
AACACTCTGATCTCCCTTTGGAAACTACTGATCCTCGGGTGGAAACTACTCACTCAAAATCCTGGATCCACCCCTGCAGAGCCTTTGATTTTTCGTTAGAAAGTTGAGAAGGCTCTGGATACGAGAATGTGATCGATTAGCAAATGCAAAATAGGTCTCATTTTTTTCCTGAGAATTTATCAGCTGATCAAGAAGCACAACCAAATCGGGAACACCATGCAATCCTACAAGAAAAAAAATTCTGATGTCCGTAATTTCGGCGCCTATCGTGAGCTACATGACAGCCTTAAGCTACCACGCCCACCTGGTTATCTCTCATGATAAGCTTTAATTTGATACATAACCTTTGTCACTCCGTTTGATAGCAAAATCTACCCTGGCCATGGACTAACTCAGTCAATAGCCCACTTTCGATATTGGGTCGAGTGATCGCAGACAAAGCAATTCAAAACGAGGCCAAGGGGAAAGAAAGGATAATCATTACATATTCTTTTGTTTCCCCTGGGCCTCGTTTTGAATTGCTTTGTTCGTGATCACTCGACCAGAATATCGATGGGCTATTCACCACAAGATTAGTTTTTTAAGGTATAACTTGACAAGAAGAACGTGAAATAATACCAAAATACCATTTAGAATCGGTATAAGCTTTTGTGATAAGCAAATCGCAATGCATTATGGGGCGTCCAGGGTACAAAGCAAAACAAAAAGGTCGGATCACAAGGAGAGCTTTGCGTATTTGGGAATTCTTTCATTATTCATCTGTCTCTTCATTGATCGTTTGTGATGAATTGAATGCTAATAGACACCAAGACTTTAAAATCTTGGTATTTAGACTTGCCTACTGCTAAGATGGCCACGCCACATCGTCGGAGCAGTCCATTGACCAATTGTTATTAGATCACATGAAATGCTAATCCGCGCGCCAGATTATTAGAACAGAATGAATAGATGAACGACTGTTCCTGTCAAACAGCACAACACCTATTGGTAAATCCAAAAACTTCTTATTTACGAATATTTACCTAAACAAAAAAAAATGAACCTAGTTTTTACATCAAATCAAAGATTTCGCTCTTTATGATATATTGTGGTCTCAAAAAAAAAAACATTTTTTGACGAAAATTGTGTCTCGTGTATCCTTAAAACAGTTATTTTCTATAATGCATTAAAATCCAAACCATTTTATGAAGGGAAAATAAAGTATTGCTCAAAATAAAGCATAAAATGTCTTATTACTGTAAGATGAATACCATGTCTTCTTACCAAAAAAACTAAGAGAATATACATTTCTAGGATACACCTATTTCAAAAAAAAAACGTAGTCGGTCGACGATCTGGAATCTGTGACCGAAAGAATCGTGGGAGGCTAGAAAAGCACCTTTTTTCAAGTTTAAAATCAAACCTATCGTTTATAGGTGTTTGTATATTTGTATATCAACTTGCTGTAAGCTACAAACTGGAAAATCATCCACTCTCTTTCAATTTTGAATTAAAAGCTCGAAGTCCATAGTTCCTTTCGGTCACAGATTTCAGATCGCCGACCGACTACGTTTTTTTAAATAGGTGTATACCTTCAAATATTCGAATTAAAAACAGATAAAGCCTTTTTCAATTCGTTTTTTCTACGAACATGAAGGAGCTTATCTAAAATAATATGGCTCCACACCATATGCGCCCGGATGTGTACAAACAATGCTCGCAAACGTCCTTCAGGAAGGTAGATGCCATAGAAGAATAAAGTTTTTAAACAACGATTTTCTTAACCGAAATTTAATGCTGATTTCAAATATGCAAAGAGAAAAAGGGCGACCCGAAGTGATTTTCGAGACTATTGGACTATCAGGACCCCGTGCTTGACTAAATAGGCTGTACAATGACAATATCCGCGCTTTCCAATTCGAAACCTCAAGACATAGTTACAGGCAAGGAATTTCAGTATTTAGAGAGGGCGTGCGGAACAAAAATAGCAAACTGAAGTCGAAAGGGAGTAAGATTATGGCCAATATGACGTGTCTTGGGCAATGCGCGTCCTCAAGCTAAATCTGCCTATTCACGTTTAAACACAACCATGTCAACACGTTTTCGTCAAAAAAAGCATGACGTCCCCGATAATCAAGCTTTTGCTTTATTTTTCCAGAAAACCTAAAATATGCATCGTTTTCAGGAAATTAATATTGGTAATCATAAATAAGATATAAAAACTAAAAAATGTTGGGAATTTGAGTGAATTTTTTTTTCGTATTGTGATTGACAGTTTTTATGTAAAAAGAGTAAAAGTTGAAGTACACTTACTGCTTTTTCTACAACTAAATTCCATGTAACTTTTTTCGAACTTCGTCAACATTTTGTTCTTGGCATACTCTTCGGATGTGGTCCCGAGCACAATATGAAGATTTTTCACATCTGAAGCTCAAAATATGCGTGGTTTTGACGGTTTGTCGATGAAAATTTGATGACTTGAATGAATTTTTTACATTTCGCGGGCTCAAATTTGCGGCAGAACGTATTGCGTAGTAGCATGCGCAGTAGCTTCACTTTTCTATGGCAGCCAGGCTCGTTAAGCTAAAGCATTATAAAATACTGCAGGACGTCACGTGTCTCAGCACATGTTTAACCCTAGGGACCTCCGCCCGAGCACTGTTTGGTGGTAACATTAAGCTAATTTATTACTTGCTAAAGTAATTTACCAAAACATTTTTTTTATCAAAGTTCAAACTTAGTAATCTCTGGTAAACGATTTCCTAAAATAAAGTTAAGCACTTATTAGAAGTAAGGAAACGATGCTAAATATTGGAAGATCGAGGTTGATTTTGTCATAACGAGCTCAGTAAAAAAAATGCAATAAATTTTTCCGCGTTTTAATGGAATGATGATATCCAATAATTGTGGATTCATTACAGATTGCGCCAGGATACGCGGCAACGCATGAGTGAGAACAATCTACATAACCGTAAAAGACCATCGAGTGAGAAATACTTTTACACCACGCAATTTGCCCCTATGGTGAATTTTCTGGGAATTTTTTATACGAAAAAGAAAAAGAACCAAGCAACCAATAAAGTCAGGCCACCGTCAAGGGAACAATAGTATCTTGTGATTTGATTGAATTTTACCGATTTTATTAATGCTGAAACAAACGATTACCGAGGCAAGATTATCAAAGATCACTGATTTAGCTAGTGGCTCAATCCTGTTTTCCAACTGAAGTTACTGTTCGTTACTTAATACATGGGTGAGGGTGAGTCATTGACAATTAAGGAACGATTTTGGGTCAAACCGTACCCGAGCAGTGATCGCGAATGAATTACTTCTTGACAATGAAAAGATATATCAGTGCTTCAAGTTGTCGTGCAGTACAAATGCTGTAAGTCACTAATTCCTACTCATACGATACCATTTTTCATAGGACACCATTTCAATGCTACAGTATACTGCACCATGTACGTGCCGTAAGTCAGTGGTACGTGTTTACTACCTACATAACAATCACTTCTTACATAACGAGATGAGTTCAGTTCAATGCTACGGTATACTGCACCATGTACGTGCCATAAGTCAGTGATACATGTTTATTACCTACATAACAATCACTTCTTACAGAACGAGATGAGTTCAGTTCCCTGCTAGGGTATACCAACGAGCGAAAGCCATCCCTGCGTAAAGTCCCTTCAAAGCCTACCAAAGCGAATCGCACCGTGTACGTGCTGTAAAGTCAGCGCGGGCTTTTTCCGCTTATCGCGTAAACTAGATCACTACCGTGTTCTGACGACGTTGAGCTGTATTTCGATGACTTTGATCGAACAGAGCATCATTCTTTTGCCAGTTTTTAGATCATATTCAGGGATTTACTATAGTTGCTGTCGGGACAGTCTCTGTCGAGATAATCTGTCTGTAATGTTTTGGAAACGTGATCAACTTAGCGCGGAAGTTATGGCATAAATTAAACTAAATTCAGAGAACCAAAAGATGACGATAACACAACGAACTTATTGAAACAGAATTCCGTTAGTTGACGTAGTACAACTCGCTCCCGTAGTTCCAGAAGTTCCTCGAAGCAGGATAACAACGCGAATCCGCTTGTGATGAGAGCTCGAAATTGTCAGCCGTTTAAAAATTGCATAAGCAAATACCATTTACACGAGATATGACGAAGAGAAAGTATCAAGTTAAATCCTTTACCGGATCACAAAGTCAGTGTAGAACGTCATCCTTAAAAAAACCTTCTTAAACGGTTCCAAATTCGTCGGGTATGGATTGAACACAGTCGATATATGAACATTTTGGTACATATTTTACCCAGGCGTCATATCTACGCATAATTATTCTTGACTTCTGCACTATTACCTTCACTTCTTGCTTCCAATACGCTACAGGATGCCTTAAGGTACGGTTTTCTACCTACCTGAATACCATTTGATTCGACTCTTAAGTGTAGCATTAAAAATAGTTAAGTCCCATTTCAGACGTCGAACTTTTGCCGCGTCGAATGTAATTGCCCGAAAACTAAGAAATTTCTATTTGCTAAGAAAACGCCGAAAACTATTTTTTAAGATATCAGCTCTTTTGCTTAGCATCAAGAGACAGCATTGGTTGAGTTTTATTTACAATATTTTTATTAGTTTCTCTGAAAAATAGAGTTCAAAATCTAAGGCAATTGCATGCGACGCGGCAAAAGTTCGACGTCTGAAATGGGCCTTAGTCGTGTATTTTTGAACTTCCTAAAGTCAAAAGAATGCGCTGCTCACTTAAAGTAAATCTGCGCCGCAACTACACCACATAAGATCAACTCACCAAGCCGAAAGAATCTCTCTCGCATGGCGCTAACGTTGTAATAGTGCCCTCTCGTTTTCCTAAGCGTTCCTTGACTGCTGACGAAGGGAACTTCAACTGACAATAGAAGGCTAAGGTCGAGCGCAAGTTGTTTTTCACCAAATCATGACAATTTCCTTTTTGATCATGTGACTTAACAAGCTCACGGCATTTTTATGCCCCAGGGCTTTGATGATGGCAAAGAAAACACTGAAGTATTAATCCGACTCAAAAATTGCACTCTATGCTAAGGCTTTGCTTACCGTCACGTAACGCACGCGCCTACAAGGCTTTGACGTGGAATATTGCTACCTATTAGTGACACAGTTGTCCCTGCTTGTTAAGGTTAGTATCAGACCAGGTGCCGGACACCTTACTAATACACAAAGTTATCATCTATGGATAATAGGGGTCGGATAAGAGCGTTTTACCGCAAACTAAAACATTCGTATTTTTTACATTTTTGACTCAGTGAAGACATGAAAAAGTTATGTACCAAATGTCCCGTATGTGCGCGCGCGTCCAAAAAACATTTTCCCGCCAGTTTGTTCTCACTTGTCGCTGATGTTTCTATTTTAGTTTACCTCAGTTTGTTCATATAAAAAAAGAACATTACACGTTTGGCTTGAAGAGATGAATTTTATTTTCTCGTGTTAAAAACAACATTTTACTCGTTCGCTGCGCTCGCAAATCATTTCCACCACTCAATAATAAAATTCATATCTTCGCCCCAACATGTAACATACTATATACACCTATTTCCCACCAATAACTTTGTCGCAACCAAGAGGTTCAAGCAACATAAGCCAAGACCGCAGAGAACGCCGGTACTCGTAATTGCCGATTAATATTTATCCAGGGCTTGTGCAATTGAATTTGGCTGTAATCGAATTATCCTCTGAAGGAGCCATGCTTTGAGTGATTTGTAAAGTGCAATAATGGAAATACGCCATAAATAGATTTATTACGAACAAAATGATCGGCGTTCTCTGCGGTCTTGTCTTGTTCCTTTAGCCTCTTGGTTACGACGTTTTTTGAAATAGGTGTAGACACCTATTTCAAAAAACGTAGTCGGTCGGCGATCTGAAATCTGTGACCGGAAGGAACTGTGGACTTCGAGCTTTTAATTCAAAATTGAAAGAAAGTGTATGATTTTTCCAATCTAATAATACCCAGAGGTGAGAGACAGCACCCTTGTAGGAGCGCAATCTGCCACCCAGATTTCGCATTATTATTGCATAATAGATATGACCTGTGCCAACATGTGAGATCGTGCATTTTTTGACAACGAACCTAGAGTCGCGCGAAACTTATCAAGAAACCAGATAACCTGTTACCATAACAACCACTTGTTGCAATAGTAGCAGTGAAATTCATTGCATTTGATTCGTAGAAATAAAAAGTTGCATTGCTTACTAAGAGTAAATTTGCGCGTGCTTGAATATCTAGCACTGAAATAGCTTCCTCGCTGCTTAAAAAGAGAATGAAAATTCAATTTTTCATACCCTGCGAGCAGAGTACGTTTTTGTTCCACGAAAAACTACCTCTGCAGCAAACCATGACGTTCGTTTGAAGTTGCCGTTGCTCCCCATCCTTGTATTCTCTCCGTTTCCTGCTCTCCCCCCTTTTGGTACTCCCACTTTATCGTACATACTCCCACCTACTCTCACGTACTCCCATGTACTTCCACATATTCTATAATCCCTTGCATTCATATATAGTCTTATGGAATCTGTGCTTGCAAAGTTTAAAATTTATCACACAAGGGTATTTGTTAATATTTCTCCATTTCTACAAGATAGTTTGAGAGGGTTTGCCTTTCATTTTACTCCGACTGACCGCTAACGTCCGAAACGTTAGTAAGTATTCTCTCTCTTTACGGTTATAATTTACATATTTACCACTTTTCTTTCCACAATTGCGTTACTTGTTTGGTAGTTGGTTGTAGCCAATATTCTTTAATCTACACACTCACTCTGCATCTACATCTACAGAGTACACAGAAGTATGTAGTAGTATTAGGGAATACGTTGGAGTACATGGGAGTACGAGGGAGTATGTAGTAGTATTAGGGAATATGTTGGAGTACGAGGGAGTATGTAGTAGTATTAGGGAATATGTTGGAGTACGAGGGAGTATGTAGTAGTATTAGGGAATATGTTGGAGTACATGGGAGTACGTGGGAGCATGCGGGAGTAGGTGGGAGTACCGAGAGGGGAGAGAGCAGGAAAGAGAGAGTTACAAGGATGGGGACATTTCACCGTTCATAAGTGAAGTAACTACCTTTTTTTAGCTTTTAATTGATATTGGTTAGATTATTCTATTCTATTCTATTTTATTTTATTATGTATATATTTTTTCTTTTATTTTACAGCGCATAGATCCGACTTGTATATGCGCTATACAAGAGCATTATATTATATTATATTATTATTATTTTGTTGGAAGTACCGCTGACTCGCTGTATCCGCTGACCACTTTCGTTTCGTAATTTTTGCCGCGCGATTTGTTTTGCCGTGAAAATCATCGCCAAAAGACCGATCCATGTAGCACATGAAAAGTGCTTGATATTTGTAAACAAAGATAGACAACTTTGGTTGGCTTTGATAAAGTTTTCATAAAGTTATTGGCGAAAGTTTAGAAGAGCGGGGCCAGCAGTGGTTAGACAACATTTCTAAGTGCCACGAATTTAGTCATTTGTATACTATGCCGAAAAAAATTCAAAAGCCTAAAGACCGATCTATGTAGCTCAAGAGAAGCGCTTGACATTTCTAAACGAAGATAGATTGCTTTAATTTGGTTTGATAACGTTTACACAAAGATATTGGTCAAAAAGTTTGGGCTGCCGGGCATTTAGTCTTTTTAAGACCATGCCCGGCTCCTGGGCATATAGCCACTGTGTTAAAACAATAAAATCAGTGATTCAAGACATCTCATTAAATTTCAATAATCAGCCCTTCAAGCAGAAGAACCTTCCCATATTTGTTGATGAGTACTTACAATTAGTTGGATTGTCGGTCGCCATCTTTTCCCTTAACTTTGATATCTTCTTGTTTTCATTGATATTTGCTTTAAGTTGTAATCCTTTAGTGTCCAAGTATTGAAATACGACAGTTTTCATTGTCGATAACAGGATTATGCATCCGTTGGAAAATCACCAATTTTCTGTCAATTTAAGAATCTCAATCTTGCTGAAAAACTCGAAGAATAAACTTGATGGTCTTGTTTAAAGGAAATATTGAAGTATGAAGTCTATTTATGACTAAACTTGAACATCCTCGATCAGCGAAGCTCTGGTCTAGTACTAAACTAGACTATCATAAAAGTGTGAAGGAATCCCTGTGTCGGCAAGCCCATCGAAACCAAACGCTTTTACCTTTCAAAAGCCTTGAAAACTCTTCACCAACAGTCCCTCTCAAGCAGTTCAAAATTATTTGCAAATTCGTAGTTCAACCGAACACCATTTCTCATAAATTATTGATAATATTTAGTTTTTATCCTTAAAAGACAAAGCAGCCAAGTTGGTACCAGCCAATCAGGTGTCTTCGTCTCACCAGCCATGAGGTGAAAGTTATGAGGTTTTACCGCACAGATAAACCAATCAGCGATGGAGTTAGTTTATAAGCCCGCCAGGATCATCCACTATACATACTTGGTGCTTTGTATGTAACAATGTCTTGTAAATTCAAACTTCCATGGAGCTGAAATCTTTAAAAAGAAATGACTTCCTCTTTTGAAAAGTGTAAAAAAATGTTTGTCCAATTTAGTCCAATATGATTGATTGCTTCAAACCAGTTAGTATTTCACGTATTTTCCTGCAGACTTGGACACTTAAGTAATCTCTCACCATGACGTTCGATTACGTTTGTAGCAGTTGGACGTCCTTAAGCAACGTTTGTCAATGAAACGCGGCAAAATTTCGCGCGAATTTTGTGTATCATTTCTTTGATCTTAATTTCCTGAGAGAGTTGTATGTTTTTTCATGAACATTTTCCCAACGTAAGCTTGTATACAGTCTTTTGACAAAACGTTGTCTCTGACCGGACACGCGACTAGCCCAAACAAGAGTATGGGTAAAAATCACTGAAGCTTTTTTTTAGCTCTGAATGCGAATATACTAGTAATGGACAGTAAGGAAGAGAAAGGTCTTTATGACTCGTTTTCATTAGCTTGCAGCTTCTTCAGTTATCATGCTGAGGACTTGTGTCTTCCAAACCACTTGGTTGCGTAGACTTTTGCTGTATGGTCGAAAATGAAACATAACGAGTTCTTATGCATTCAAGAGACGGCTAATTTATGCAGCTAACCGGTTTCCGTGATTTTTACCCATAATCACATGCGTGCTAGTCGCCTAGTCTCCCTCGCATCCGCTACCTGTGACGACACAGGTAGCGGATGCGAGGGAGACTACTAATCACGTAGCCGGTCACCGACTGCAACCTGTATAGTCACGTCGAACTCCAGACCGTTTCACCTCTGTGTCTTAATGAAGATATCATTTGATCCATTTTCCATCATGCCAAAGATTCCAAGCCCGATAAAAACACGAGAAAAGCTCTTGATAAGAACAGTCTTACTGTGACGAAAACGTATCTCTTATAGATCGATTGATTCCTGGGGTAGACAGGCCACATCAAATCAAAGATGTTCCCTTCGCATTACAAATTTTGCGTCCGTCACGTCCATGTTTTCAAAAGTCGCTTCCTTTCAAGTGTCTAGTATATAAACTGAGAAGTCCCGCTATTCAGCTGTCATTGTAAAGAGACCACAGGCTTATTCTGCAATCCTTAGAGCCAGCAGCCATCAATACCCCACTGTCGAGAAGATACGGAGAAAAATCGAGCGAATTTACCGTCCCAGAGTGGTAGTTCAGAAAAGCTAAAGGTTGAAGAGTTTTCCAGCTGTAAATACGAATCCTGGACACAAAGAGTACAACAACGATTGTAATAGAGATTTAAATGTGATAATAATTAAAATTGTAAAGCACCGATCTTTTATTACGTCGCAAAGGGCCGGTGCCGAAAATAAAGGGTTTTAAGAATAAGTGAAAATTGGGGGTAGTTTGAGAGAGCGAGTTGTACGTTTTCTATTACAGCGCGACTTCTTCAACCAAAGCCGCCAAACAAATTTTCCACAAAATTTTTCATTCGACTTCATGTGACTATTTTACTGCAATAAAATCATTGTAAATTATGACAAATTGTTTTCAAAAGATTTTTGATCACAAGCACTAAAGAAGTTTCAAGGAGAATATACGTAGATAAAGGGAAAAAAATATAAATACGTGATGACTATATTGTTGAAGTTCTCGAAATTCATAGGATTATTTGTGGGAAAATTTATTTGGGTGGCTTTGGTTGGAGTAGACGCACTGTAAACGATTTTAGATGAGGGTACAAATGTAACTTCTCATTCTTTGGTAAATGGCGACGGATAACGAGGAAGGGAAGGGGAGCCATAACCTGCTTTGCCGACTCGATTTTTTGAGTCTGCTGAACCGAGCAGGCCGGGGTGAAATAGATGTTAGGTCGCGGTAATTGAAATGTAATGATATGAATATGTGGACCGCGTGGCAC
>JAABNW020043229.1:0-10385 GCA_015164035.2 Radianthus crispa
GCGCATGCGCTGTCAACAACACGCCGCTGACCAGCAACACACTCCAAGTTAACTTTGCTTATAAATAACCACATTTATAGATCTACACTTGCAAAAGCCATTGGGTATTCTATAGAATATAAGCAACAAATGGGATATTCCAAGGTGTACCATGCCACAAGAAAGAAATATATTTCCAAATACAGAGGCCAGTCACATTGCCAAGGCTGCAAAGCCTGATGGGAAGGTATTTGAACACCACCATTCTGATTGGCTGTGTGCTCTGTATATTTTGATTGATGCTAGTACATACAGTACTTCATGTACTACAAGAGTACTCCATATGAAAAGAAAAGAAAATTATTTCAGAATGAAATGACATCACAGATTTATGGAAGACAAAGCACTTCACAGGAAAAAAAAAAGAAAAAAACCATTAATGATTTTTCCATAAACAATGATGGTTTTTATTATAAAAACCATTGATAAATGAAAAAACATTTATGGTCTTGTTGAACAATAACCATTAATGGTTTTGAATTTAAATGATTACTCTGTAATTCCTATTCAAAAACACATTCCTTTTTTTCTCTTTCTTCCTGTGCTTTATATGTACAGTAGTTCTCCATAAATTATAGAAATTATTTCTGAACACTGAGTTAAATAAAACAAACCCAAGAAATCTTCCAATGGAGAAGTGCTCAAATCAAAAAAAGGAATAATGTCAACAATCCAGTAAAATTTCCAACCAGTTTCACATGGTGGATGTTAAGTTCCCTTTTATTCACATGTACCTGGGAAGTCCAAACATACAGTGAGACAAGCATAACCATAGCCACCCAACCACCTTTTTTGCAAAGAATTTCTGCATGAAACTAACAAAAAAGACTGCCTATGAAAGTATCAAGTGTGTTAGCAAGTCAAAAGAGCAAAACTGGCATCAGAAATAGTTTTAGGCATATTATATTCAAGTTCTTGCTCCAAAGTTCAAATCTTTACAGTGACGCCAATGCAAGGTCATGCACAGATGTACAGATTCTCACTTTCTGATTGGTTGATTTGTCAAACAAGTTTGTTAGGTGGCTGCAGTAAGGCATGTCACTTGCATGACCTGTATTTCTAAAAATCCATATCTTTGACTTTCTCCACAGCTTGACATCAAAATTATTATGATAACAGAGTAAAGCCATGCGCTTGGATTCATTACTGTATGTATTTACATACAGGTAAGTTGAGCTGTTTTATATCTTAATACACAATCAATTATAGGACTGTGATAAGCCTCAACCCTGATGATGTTACAAAGCTACAGTCCATTTTGCTACCTTGTTTTGTTTTGTTAATTTTCAAATAGTCTTCGTTTTGGCCTTAATTTGTTGTGAGTATCCCAGTGCAATGTGGACCACATTTAATGTATTCACATACTTCCATGCACTGGGCTTTTTGCTGCTAAATGAGCTTTTGCATGCCATATTTGGTAAAATAAGCAATATTGAGTTGATTTGACGGACAAAATCGTGTGCAAAGAAATATGCAAACACATTAACAGTGGTCATACTTTTGAGTTTTGTACTCTAAAAAAAAAAAACAAAGCAAGACTAAATATCATCATCTAAGTGATTGCAAATTATCATTAGAGATCAAACCATCATCGGCAGCAGTGCTGTCATCAGTCACCTCTCACCAAGGAGACCCAAGTTTGAGCCCTGCTGAGTAGAATTGTTTAAGTTTCTTTCCTATGCTTCAGAGTTTTTCTCAATTGTCTCTAGTTTTTCCTTCAAAAATCAAATTCTAAATTCTAATTCAATCTATGGGGGCCTTGTCGAAATGGGTTGTAAAAGCTGTTAGGCCTATGATCCACCTTAAGGTGGTAAACTGAATAGATTTTTTCATCAAATGGCACCCTTACAGAAACTCCCTTTCTGCAGGAATACTGCACTTAGTTTGTAAAACACTCAGGTTTCTCACCAGATCTCTTTGACTTTTTGAACAGTTTGCCAGTTGAACATGGTAATTGTCATACAGTAGTGATGAGGCCAATAGATGGACTTGACAGACCAATAAGAACCAGTAAGTGTCCAATTAATGTTTAAGTAACTAAAGTAACTATAGGAATATATAAAGGGGTTAGAATTGCAAATACTTTGCTACCTTCACAGGAAAAAAAGAAAAAACCATGAATGATTTTTCCATGATGGTTTTGTTATAAAAACCATTGATAAATAGAATACATTACCAGTTACTGTTTGGCAAAGCCATTAATTTCAATGGTTATTAATTTCAATGGTTATTAATTTCAATGGTTATTCTGTAATTAGTTTCACATTCCTACTATACCGCTGTTTTCCATGAGATTCATTTGCACAGGCCTAGCCTTGGTATAATATGGAATATTCATGCATTCCAGACAAGGACTGTGGAATTGCAAATTGTTTCCTTTGTTGAAGTTGTGCGTTCTTTACTTTGCCTTGGGTATTTGTTGATATTTAGAGACTGAAAAGAGGCTAGCCTGTACAACTGAGTCTGTAATCAAGGAACACAGCAGTACTGTACGAACGTGATAAGTGGCTATTCCCATTCAAAAATACATTCATGTTTTTTTCCTTTTCTTTTTTCCCCTGTGCTTGTGGAGAATCTGACTGGAAACACCTTTCAGTCAAAGTGTTCCATTTTACAAGGACTGGTTTCCCAGGGTGTGTTTTGTGATTTTTGCTGCTCATTTCCTACAGTTTTAGCTGTAATCACCAACTCTGTGACCATTACATTCAAACCAGCTCATTCATTTCGTTTCATCAAGGCTGGAAGGTTCAGAGGTTTGAGGTTGCATTCAAATGCCTTCAAATGTAGGCTTGGATTTCATATAGGAGACCTTGATAGGAATGCATGAGCTGGTTTGACTGTAAATGACGTTTCAAACTCATTAATATTCATTAGATCAAGCATAATATCAGTGTCTGTATCTCAGATACAGTGAACAGCTGTTCATTTGCATAAACTTTAACTCAGATTTTCTCAGCCAAATTGACTTTTATTATAAGTAGTATACAGAATTCGTGAACATCTTGTGTCTGCTGATACAAAACGTCCACTCATTCTGTATTAGTATACATTACTTAAGCAGCACAAGTGTCTTGAAATCTGCATACTGTGATAATCTATTAGGGCTCTGGTAGCTTGGTTAACACTCACCATATCACTTTGACTTCTTCAACAGGATGTCAACCAAGAGTTGTACTGTCATAGAGATGCACATATATGTCAGTGTGTGACCAGTGGATGTGTGACAGACTGACAAGTAAGTATATCATGTTCATGTTGGAGGGTACTATAATGTGATACTGGTACAAACTCAGACACATGGTCTTATCAACAAGTTAGAATATATCTTTGAGCATGAAGGATCATTTTGGTTAATGATTACTTTAGCTTCGTGGCCAAAAAAAGCTCCAACAAATGTCTCCATAGCTCATGCCAGCCTCTTGTAGTCAAACTATCATTTCATGCCCCTGTAAACGTTATATGTCTGCTTGAGGTCATAAACAGTCTGAGTCTGTATAGGTGTCATGCAGTAACTGTTATGATGTGGCTCACATTACTACAAACTGACAATGGCCATGTGCATCTTGTCTTTGATCATGATTTTCATTCGTCTAGTAAAATCAACTGCTGTTCTGATTAAGTTTTTGCAATTGACCCCAGTTTTCAAATTCTGATAACTTAAAATTCAAGGTTGAACACAGAGATAAACAAAGACTTGATTGGCACAGGCTTTTTCAACACAGTTTCAGAGTATATCAAGAAAATGTTGTCAAAGTCAAGGGAGATAGTTGACAGGCACCAGGTCATTCCAAGTGATAAAGGAGTCAGTTGAAAGATATAATAAACATTATTATGTCTTCCTTGATGTTGGTCGATCAAGCTGCGGTGTAGAGGTTTTGCATCATCACATGATGGTAGCCATGCTAGATGACAGGAACAGTCATTTGCATGAGAAAGAATTCAGTTCCCAAGAGCAAGGAGCTTTTTATTGCTCTGACATCTATCCACAGGCATCCCAGTACCAGTAGGTGATGCTGCAAGTATCTCCCTTGACCTTGCCAAACTTCCTGTACACCAAATACAATAATGACCACCACTAACTTTATCAAAAATAAACACATTAAAAAACAACCACCACTATCAGGGAGAGCAAGCAGAAACTGGTTCAATAATTTGATTGAAATCTGCTAGCAATATTTAAAATCAAAGTATGTGTTCAGAAGACTGAAGACTGGCTAGTCTACATCTGGTGTTTTTTCTTGTTGCTTCTGAAGGTTTAATTCCAAAGCAATTTGATATTTTCAAACTTTGATCACTATGATTTTGCTGTATTATTAATACTGTATTAGCTGCTAGTTGCACATTGGAATTTGGTTTCATTGAACTTTATCACACAGCGGCCATGTTTATTCCCATGGGAAAACCCTTTGTTTTGAACGTTTTGAGAAGCCTCAAAGCAAGGGCAAGGGGACCCAGGGGATTTAAAATCTATTGTTTTGACCAATATGGCCACCGTGTGATAAAGGCGAATTGCCACCAGACAAAAATCCAAAACATACCTACTGACCATAGACTGACAGAAGTGAAAGACCAATTTCACAACAAACCGTTGAAGGGTTTGAGTTTGCAAAATTTGGAGAATCGCTGTAAAAGAGATAATAAAATAATACTCACAGAAAATATGATGATGAAGTGTTGGCCATTATTGTGTGCATTCTATCTGATGTATATTTGTTAGATATGAAAACAGGAGACACTATTCTTACGATTATATTTCACTTTTGATTTTTGCAGGTTACACCATGTCTGTCATGGTCAGCTATAGCAACCTGTTGTGCTGAAAAGCCTTGAGATGATGCAGCACTTCAAGGATGCAGCCAATCAGTAGTGAAGAAAGGAATCATCCACCGGTGATAAGGATATAGCAGAATCAATCGTACAGTAATAAAAAAAATCAAAAATTTTAAGAATTTTTAAAAAAGAGAAAGAAATACGGGTAGCCACTACTTAGGCCTAGAAGGGAAGACTCTTATCCAGTATAAATAATAAAGTAAATCACAGAAAGCAAGTGAATGATTACAAAAGTTTTGGAAATATTTTTTTATAAATCTACTCTTTAACTCTTAGCCAAAAAATATCGGGGGTAATTGAAAAATATAAGAAAAAATATTAAAGCTTTACCTTCTAGGCCTAGGACTAAAAATCTAGCATAAGCAAAAAAAAAAAACAAACAAACAAACTACTAGGTATATTGAAACTAATATCTTAGGCTAGATGACTGGTCAAAATACCCAGGGCTCAAAATAGCAAAACCATTTGAACAAGAAAAGTGAATTTTTAATTGAAATTTTTTTGTCATTTCTCAAAATTGCATTTGTAAATGAATCTATTACTACCCACTGTGTTTGCACTCTCAAATATTTGACTTGCAAGTTGGCTGCTATTTTGAGCTTTGCAAAATTGAATGAAAAATCCTTTTACAAGAGGACCACTTGTTTCAGTCAGAACTGACAAACTTGTGGTCCTTATCTTGTCTTATCTCTAAAAGAGATGGATAGATATTCTTGTAGTCAAGATAACAATGGCATAGATTCAACCATTAGAAGATGCTTTCAAAGCAAATTTATCACCTGTAATCAGGTAATGACTGTAGGTCTGGCAAAGTTTAGAACTCATTTTTCATCGAAACATATTTTTGATAGAATTATGAATATTTTTGTATCTATTTTCAAAACTATTTTTTCCAAAACACTGCAATGGCAGTAAGATTTCTAAAAAAAAAAACGTCTTTCAAAATTTATTTTTAAGTTTAAAAATATCATTATTTTCATGATTTCTTTGGATAAACCAAGTTAATATTGATTTCATTCAATTGAAAAATAAAAAATATTTCAAATATCCTTTCAATAGCTTTTCATTTGAACTTGGATGAAAATGAAAAAGAAATTGATGACCAGTCATCTAGCCTTCAGATATTAGATATAGGAGAGTGTTTCACCACAATATTTAAGGATTCTCACTTTATCCAGTCTAAAGCAAAATTATTCAAATTATTTTGCAACCAGTCAAGGGTTCCTAGTGAAATTCAAGGAAATTTATTTTCCCTGTATCCAAAAACAAATGGCTGTTAGTTTCAGTTTTTTGATTCTGTTGAATTGATGTGCTGAGTTCCCTTGACTGGATGAAGCACTCTCCTATATCTAATATCCATATCATTTATTTATTTAGAAGAAAAATGAAATACACTCTGATACCTCCTCTGAAGCCCTGTGAACACCAAATAGAAGCTGCCAAACCTGGCCAGGAAACCAACAATGGCAGTACAACATTGCTGATCCCAGCAGAGTCTAACTTGAGGCCATGATCAAGTGACTGTTCCGGAGGTGAAGGCTGCTGGTAAGGATAACAGGTGATGGCTCTCTGCAGATTTCATGAGGGTATACTGATGGCGTAAATGCTGGCCAGACTGACTGTGGAGGTTAGTGTCAGTTATGAGCTAAGATAGTCCTACCTCACTATCCATGGGTGTGTACAGCAGTGATAAATTTGGGGTGGTGTGATCAATAGACTTAAATAAGACACTATTCAGACTTCCATACAAGTGTAGATTATCAAACTGGGAAGACTAGAAGTTGAATTATTTCTAGGTTAACTACTCTTGTGTTGAATGATGTTCGGCTAGACTGATACACAAGGTTCTATCATAAGGTTGTAATTTAATAAGTTTTTTCACCAGCAAAACAAGACCTCAGTTTCTAATAAAACTTTTAAATAACTTGACACTAATCTTTATTTAAAAAATCTGTAACATTGATTAAATCAAGACAAAAACAGCAACAAACTGAAAAAGAATTATTTTAAGATTTCATGAGAACCAAAAAAAAAAAAAAAAAAAAAAAAACTCAAAAATAACTTTTTAAGATTTTTTCTTTTAAGCAAAAATTATTTTTTCTGTATGGACTACAACAAAAACATGAGAAATTAATTTCCAAAAAATGGAAACAAAATTATTTTAAGATTTTATTTTATTAACCAAAAACAAAACAAAAAAATATGTGAAAAGGTCTTCAAAATATCTATCATTTTCTGATTTGGAAAAAATGCTGAGAAGAACAGTCGCTAATTTCTAAAATGAAACTGAGGTCTTGATAATTCTTTCCGACAAAATTTATCCAGCAGAAAAAGTGTATATTAAAGTGTTACTCAGTTTCAAATTTAGTTATTCAGAAAAATTCAAATACTACAGGCTCATGCATGTGCTTGAGCATGGCATTAACAAAGACCAAAGCAAAATTCAGGCAGAGCAACTACTACAGTAAATATGATTCAATGACAAGATAAAATGATGGCAAAATTGAATGAGAACAATGAAAGGTTTTTTGGTGACTTAAGGCGATGGCAAATTTTATCCTAAAAAATTGATCAGTCAATCTTGACAATTCATGAAATTGGAAGATTGTATTCCAATAATTCTATTTCATAATACAACTAATGCTGTGTCTCAGTACACATAGAATATTACTGTTTGATTAAATCCAGAACAAATTTTCAGCTGTGCAGGATCATAAATAATACACCAAAAGTGCAAATGAATCTTCAGTTATGACAAGCCTAACAAGGCAAAATGAAAAAGGTGAGCTGTCAAAGAATGGCATTGAAACACCTTACCTCACCGTCATCAAGTCGTGATGATAGAATGCAATGAAACTGAAATTATGAACTACAAGTATAACCAATTGGTTTTAACATGTGAATTATGTTCAGAGCACTTGTATTATATTGCACAAGCTGTCCAAATCCTGTCCAAAGTGTCTTCTAATTTGGAATCAAAATAAACAGTGAAAGTGTTCTTTATGAGTAATGAATCATTTTGCCAATGTTTACATTTGTAGTTGCTCACATAGACAAACCTGACATATTTTTGTTTTGACATCCATCAAGGCTCATTGACTTCTGCTCAAGAAGTTTTTTGCTGGTGAAAAAACTCATCTTAGGAAATAACACTAAAAACATAATCATAGTAAACTCCACTAGGACTAGGACTGATTCTCCCTCTGACTTCCCCATAAATCAAAATAATCTTTGAGTACATTTGATACAGTGGATTTGGTATTACCTTTGGCACAGTTACTTGGTACATTTTTGCTGATCTGTTTTTGTCTTGGCCTACACACTGGTTGCACATTTAAAATAATATGCAATAAT
The DNA here is from genome assembly GCA_015164035.2 of Radianthus crispa. Lineage (NCBI taxonomy): Eukaryota > Metazoa > Cnidaria > Anthozoa > Actiniaria > Stichodactylidae > Radianthus > Radianthus crispa. The sequence goes on from JAABNW020043229.1 coordinate 8,224, forward strand.
ATAATATGCAACAGTTGAGCCCACAATACAATATTTGTATTTGGTTTGGAATCATCCAGGCAAGGCTATCGGGTCAATAGAATGCTGCTTGTTACCTTATTTACATCTCATTTGCATGTAGGCATAATTTCTGCTGTTTTTGAGTACCAAATCCACTACTAAAACCTAAAGTGTTCTAGGAACAGATCCTTCGGCAGTGTTTTTCTATGAAATTTGAACTCCTAAACGTTGCAGTATCATGATGACATTCTTCAGCCTTATTTTGTTTGAAATTTTAAGCTGTCGTTGAAGAAAAGACTGCCAAAACAATTACCCAAAAGATTATCAGAATATCAGTTAAGGTTAACACATTGGATTAGCCAAACTGTTGTTTGATGAATGGTGTCATGATATAGAAGCATAATATTTCCTGTACCTTCCAGTTTGATTACTGTGATTTTCAAAAATTCTGTGAACGCGGACATTCACTGGCTGATAATCAGTCAGTAACTTATATTTTCTGGTGCCAATGAAATTGAACAACTCGCAAGCAGCAAGTTCATAGAATTTTGGGAATCCCAGTCATCCAATAGATATAACGTTAGACTTGAATATCATACTCACTTCACTGTGACGAGTCAAGTGACTAGTGATTAAACAACATTATTCTCTGCTCAAGCAGGTGATTGTCAGATTGACAAAAGCTTACAGGAGCAAAGGGCAATGCCACAAGCCCTTTTCAAATCATACATTACATCTTTTCTTTGATATTATTCAAGTCTAATATTATACTAAGACACTTACTCGCCAGAGGCAAAGTGGATGTGGTGAATATTTACTTTGAAGACTTTGTCTCTGTAAATATTCACCAATATCGACTTTGCCTTTGTTGAAGAACTGTGAGCCCTAGACCCCAAACCCTTAGTGATTCTAAATAATATCTAATGAAATCCGTGATTGGCTTTAGCAATTGTCCACTAGGGAAATAAATGGTTTAAAGGTAAAGAGTCTAGGTTGGCTTTTCATTAAATTACATGGTGGTAGTTGCCTTTTTGGGATAGACCAGCTCATTTTTTACAAGTTTAGTAGCCTAGAATCTTCGTTTTTCTAGTCTTCGCAAACCAGTCTTGATAATCACACACTTGTATGGGAGTCTGAATACTACCTTTAAGTTTATTGATGACATCATTCCAATATACATCACTGTTGTGCAGTAAAACCTATGGGTAGTGGGGTAGGGTTATCTTGTAAGACTCATGGCTGACACTAACCCCTCACCGTCAGTACAGGCTGGCTTGCCATCAAGATACTCTCACGAGTCTGGAGGGGGTCAGAGCCTGATATCCTAATCAGCAGTGTTCACCTTCAGAACAGCCACTTGGTTGTGTATTCATAAGATGACTCGTCTGGGACAGCAAGTACTGCCTGGTCCTGGCCTAACCGGGTAGCTAGACTTTGGTGTAAGCAGGACTTCAGGGAGGTATCTTTTTTTTGGTCAGTCAAAGAGGGCGTGGAGAGGGTAAAGATGGAATCAATAAAGATCACATGATAACCACTAAGTTGAAAGTTCAACTTTATTAGCATCATACAACTGACAGTCAAAAAATTCCCACGTGACCTTAAAAAATTTCAAAGTGCCAACTGATGCCAAAATTTTTCCAATTGCTGACCAACCAAAAAAAAATTCCAAGTCAAATAATCCAAGTACTGGAGCTCTTCATCACCATGATATATTCCAAGCCTGAAATCAAAATATGAACATTTTTTAGCCCCACCTTACCAAAAAAATACTAAGCCCTTTGCCCAAACCAATGACCCCCTCCCTTCTCCCAATTGAAGCAGACTCCTCCCTACCCCAATCTTGTTCCCAGAGCCTGCATTCTCCTGGTCAGCACCAAGAAATGAGAGGCCTCTGGTTGCAACCATTTTTTTGATGTTGCCATTGGTCGAGTAAAAAGGCAAGTCTGTAAATCAGACTGCCATTGTTTACTTGACCAATCAGAATGCATCAAAAAAATAGCCCCAACCAGAACGTCTCCTTTCTCGGTGCTGACCAGAAGAAACGCAGGCTCTGGGAACAAGATTGACCCCACCCCTAATGAAGCTGACCCCTCCCCACCCTAATTAAGGATAAGTCCTCCCAACCCCCAATTGAAGCTGACCCCTCCCTGCCCCAATTGAAG
>JAABNW020043452.1:0-10380 GCA_015164035.2 Radianthus crispa
CAAGTCTACTTTTCACAACAGATTGCAGCAACTTGCAATGCCATTGCGCAGTGTATCACCTCTCCAGTAACTTGTCTCGCATTTTTGAGGTATTTTATGCTAAAGTGCGCGCATACGTCTCGTTTGAGGAGATCTGAGTATGAGACTTATCAAATCTGGTGGCCAGAAATGTTGCAAGTTGCTGAGATTGCTCTCCAGTGTAACACACGAGGTCGGCAACTTGCAAAATTATATTTTGAAGCATTGTGATCCAAGGTGCTGAGAAAATTGCATAGTGTAGCAGGCCCTTCAGGACTATATTTACAACTATGTGGAGTAATACACATTCCCCGGTATGTCTGTTTTGACTTCTTTCCAATCCATGTTGCCTCAGCTTTGAATACTCTTAAAACAGAGCACTGATGAAGAGAGGGGGTAAAGTTGCGTACCATCGGCTTCCATTGATGGCAGTTGAATCTCAACTAAAGGGACTACTGACGTTAAATAAGGGACTTTAATTTACCTTTCCTTCTCCTCTCCCCAGCCCCTCTCCACAGGGTCCCCAAGCCTGCCCCCTCCCCTCCCCTCCCCTCCCTAATCCCCTTTGGGCCTGCAGGTGAGCAAAGCCAACATGGGTATTAACCAATACCTACAGGGTAGGCAATATACAGAAAGATCTGGTACCTCATATTCCTGTTGTATTGACCGCTTCTCTTTTACATGCTCACTTTCTATGAGATCAAACTAAACAAGAAAACAAGTACCATGATTTATAGATATATATAACATTCATACACAAGCACACCTTTCAAAGGATGGACGAATACAACAATTAATTTCTTGCATCCCTGTATACCTGAGATCTCTTTCCAGTCTCAGACTTACCTCGTATTTCTTGCAGATTTCTATTGAAAAAGAAAACAAGAAATAAGGTCACACATGATTCAACACTTCAATACGGAAGGTAGAATCATTCCTGAGATCGCAAGTCCCACATGGCTGGTACTTTTCTAGTTTTCATACCAAAAAGTAACAAGGAGAATAAATAATCTATTGCTAATCTCTGGATGATGAAATTAGTCCATAGTACACTGTACGACCCAAATTAAGAATGAATCAACTCACCAGTAATAAGAAGGCGTTCATCGCGAATTTTCTCCAGTTCCTTGAGCCGCTTGGAATACTCTTCATGCTTTCCTAAAGCATACAAATACTCTGACTATTAGAAGACTGCTGTCAACTAAATGAAGCCTAATGGTCTGTATAACCCATTTCTAAACTGACCAAACACAAAGCACTCAAGCGAGGCACCAAGGTAGATTCAAAGGATTATGCAAATTTGGACTTTGCAGCCTTGACCGAATGCTTTGTGCTTGACCAGGGAACTGATGTAGGAAAAATGGTGATAAAATTCAAGCAATACAATATTTACCAATATTCAGCAAGTGAAGCTGATTCTTATAGTCCCGTAACTTTTCTTGATACATTCTGAAAGTTATTAGAAGTAATCTATCAACAACATTCAAAATAACTGCTTTTTGCATGTTTTTTTTTCATCTGTGTTCTGATTATCTTCAATCCTATAAAACCAAATACCCAACCTGTGGTTATCAATTATGAACATTATTCAATTGAATTTACCTAAGTACTTTTGTTTGTTTGCAATATCCAAGTCTTTAGACAAAACTTTGTTGCAGGCCAGGTCTGCCACTAAGTGACCAGTCACCCATGTGAACATGGGTAAAACGACTAGAGCGGGACTGCATAAATTATTGGCAGAGTCTTGAACCTAAAACACAGCGTTGCCATTTACAAGCCATGCATTGAAGGACAAATGAACATCTAATTTTAGGCCAGGCATGCTCAATCGATAGAAATCAATATTGAAAAATTGATGGATAAATTGATTTCAATTGAAATTAAGTTCTTAATTGATATTGCCTGTATAGGATGAGTGATAATCAATATTCAAAAACTCATTAATAATTCCCAAGTCCTTGGCCCAATTAGAGCACCCACAGACATCACGTGCATGGACCTTTATACCTGATATCGCTTCCTTTTTAATATTCCTTATATAAAGAATACTAATAAGGACGACTTTATCAGACGTAAAGTGTGTCCAATTTAGATGACGACTTAGAGTCTCATCAAGGGCATAGTGTACCCCCAAAAATCTTGGACTAACATGTCTGTCTTCCTTTCAGCACGTACTATCCAACATGTGGGAGCTTCTGTTGAATCTGGCTGTGCATGTCCGTGAGGTCAAATCTCTATCCAAGTATAAAAATCCTTGTGCATGACGTGTGTGGGCACTCTAACTGGGCCAAAGGCTTATGAATTATTAACAAGTTTTGAAGTAATTCAATAAACTTGCAGATTGTGTTTTATAAGGTCTAAAACCTGATAAAACACTCCTGCTCGTTTATTAAACAGTACATCACAAGTTTGTTCTCAATCTGATTATCGATTAGTACAGTAATATATCCATTGCAATCAAAATATGTAATTGAAAAGTTGATATTAATCAATTACTCACAATATTTGGTCCTATCAAATTTTATCGATTACCGATGGAATAGTTTTAGAATACCCCGCAAATGCTTCTATAATGCTATTCGTCTTTTGAGAATGACGCATACATACAATAGAAACGCAATAGAATAAATATCATGAATATCGTTTGTGGGGTATTCTAAAGCTATGCCAACAATATCTTGATTTTAAAATAAAAAAAAGCCAAGGTGCATCTTTTCATCTCTCCTTTTCTTTTCCCTCCCTTTATCTATATCTATATTCCCTCCTATTCCTGTGGTTCAACTTTGTGTTGATGGAGTGGCTTACTGTTCTTTCATCTCTGTGAATTCCTCTTCAAGCTTAGCCATGTCTGTCTCACTTGCGTCTTCAGTATCTAAAGAATAAGTATGAATATTAAATTTTGGTTTAAATAAAATTTAAAATCATTTTTAAGCAATTTAAAGCTTTTAAAACTTCCTTTAACGATCAATTCAAAAATTTTATGAGTAACGAACGTGAAAGAAAACATCAAAAACGTGATACCATTCTTCAAGTCTAATTATAAACAAGTAGCATTTATCCAAAAGTAAAATAAAAATCGATCGTAAGCTTAAATGATTGATGAAACGATGTAAACAGTGTATTGGGAAGACAAGGTGGCAGAGATGATAAAATGAGGAATTAAAGGACAATTCAAACACAGCCAAGCTGACTAACCTTCATCTGATTCATTAGGATGGAGAAATCCTCTAGTATCTTCATCCTCGTCAAATAAATCAGATTTGTTGTCTTCAAAACTCGCTTCTCTCGAATAAACTGCTGCCATGTTGATCTTGTCCGAAGCTAAGGCGCCTGCGTCATCTTGATTGACGCTGATTCCTGACGAGTCACTGCGCGGGCTCACTCCGCCTGTTGACTAAAAAAAGAAAAAGAAAAAGAAGAAAAAAAGAAAAATCAAATAAATGAATAAGAACAATGAATGAGACAGAGAATAAATCCCGAATCTTACTTAATAATGTAGGATTGGGTGTTTTATTTGTTTTGGGGTGTTTTTTTTCTCCATCGTTTCGTCGTGTTACTATAAAGTTATTTTTCGTACTTTATGACTTGTGGGAAAAGCATCGTTATTTGATAAAATCATAAAAAGGAAAAACAAATTACTCAGTGAGTGAAAAACCGTATCAATCGAGAAGAAAATTTTTGTCTAGAATTTTTAAACTGTATATTTAGGACTGCAAAAAATATTTAAGGATCTCTGGACGTTTCTCGAAAAAAATTGTTCTTTGAATCAAACTAGAGCTACGAAAGCTACGAACCTTTGGCCAGGAAAGGGATTAAAATGCTAAAACGCTAGAAAATTTCGACCCACGGATCATAGCCTGGTGAAAAAAATAGATAAAGCATCGACAAGAAAACACTGTAGAATATCATTTTGACAAGTTTTCCTGATCGAAAAAAGCACTACTCGAACATCGCGAAACAGGGAGAGCAGAGAATTGTTTACTGTTTTGGGCTTGTCATTGAGACGAACTCCAAAATTCTATGAAGAACAATATTCCCTTTAGGATAAACAGAGAGAGAAGACACCATGTCTGAGTGTGCTTGGGGAAGAAGTTCAGGGAACACTGAAAGCAAAATACGACTCGAAAGTTGTTCTCGGTTTCAGACGACAAGCAAGAAAGAAGAAACACCCGGAGTACAGTGTCAAGAAGAGAATTGCAAAAAAATACAGACCTTGGTGATTCTAATTCACATTTAAAGACAAGTCAAACTCTAATAAAGCCATATCTTTCCAAACAAACCAACTCGTTCTTACAAACCTTTTTTCTTCTTCTCGATATGGTACTTCTCCCATTACTCAGAGAAGTTTTCCTTCGGAACTTCTTCTGTGATTTTCCCGTGGCATGGTTTCCTTTGGTCTTAGGCATCCCGATCTTGCCCAACAATTTCCTATGCACGTTTTCTTGTTTAAGAAATATTTTTTTCCACCTTGGCTGTTCTGGTTGTCATGTGCTCCGATAGTAAAACCAAAGGGTACAGCCTTATTACAAGTATTTTTCAAAAAACCTTCAGACAAGTCTGGAGTCACTGCTCTCATTTCCTGTGACTATTTTTAGTACGGTAGATTTTGATTGGCTCTTCAATTCACGGTAGCCAATCACGTTGAAGGCAGTGGAAGTCGAGAAACGCTAACTTCCGGTAAGCCATGTGACCGCGCGATCGATCACTTGATCGGGAAGAAGCAATCGATAGCAGAACCAAAATGGTGAGTGTTGAGAAACTTTAATCTTTATTTATTCTAGACCATATGCTAAATATTACCAAAAGTCCTGCATCCTTCGTAGCTTCAGTTTCTAGATTACTTGACTGATGCGATAAATATTGAAATTATGGACGAAGAATGTGTCAAAGTTGTAAAGAATTAGGCGGTAGTGTAATCAGAATGTTGATGGGCAAATTTTATGTTACAGTAACTGTTAATGCAGATTTTATAAACGTATTACAGGGTTCTGTATACACAAGTCAATATGAATTAGCGTCCAATGATGTTGTGAGCATTTTTTGATCTCTCTGTAGTGCATATTGTCAGCGTGTGTTAATGTTATTCTATCCCATTTCCTGTAGCTTGTTCTAGTGTTAGGAGACCTGCACATACCTCACCGACAGCATAGCTTGCCAGCCAAGTTTAAAAAGTTGTTGGTAAGTTAAGACGTTTTTAGTATTTTGTCCCCTGTGCCAAGTTCACCTAATATTTGTAGGTATAAACTTTGTTACCATATCAGACCATACCCACCCCACCCCCCTCACTTTGATCCCAATTCTAAGGCTAGACTACTATGAAAATCAGTAGTGGTAAAATGTCTGCTCAAAGTTCTGCCTTGGTCGTGTAGCTTTTTGTACCACATGACAAGTTTTGAGTGAGATGATTGGCTAGGAAAGATCACATGGTACATGAAACTGATCACATGATACAGAATGGCTGAGAGACATTTACCACTACTAATATTCCATAGTAGCACTCTTTAGAATAGTGTTGTTTGAAAGTTATGAGTTGTTTTGGAGAGCTTTCCCATTCTGTGAACATGAAAGTGTCACTATTACTTAAATTTATGACACAAGACAAAGGGGAAACATTGTAAACTACTAATTGTGCATTGTCTCTAGAGCTGATTTCATCTTCCATTGCTATGGTAAAGATTTAGTATGGTTTCGTGTGCCAAAAGCTAAAAGCTCTTTCATCTTTGTATTGCTTATACAAGCATGGACAATGCCATTTTGACACTATCAGATGTCAGACTGGAACATCATTGTCAGTGATATCACATGCAGGCCATTTAAAATCTTTTGTGAGTAAGAGGCAAGATGGCTTGACTAGGGCACTGAGCCCCAATACTAGTATCTAGAGACATCACCTCATCCTACTCCAGAAACTTTAGTGTGAAGGATATTTTGTCTTAGGAGGTGAAATCTCTCACTGCTGGTTAGGGGTGTAACGATACATCGAACTATCGATTAATTGTGATGTCAAAGCCGAGATAGCAATGCATCGATTGTAAAATTACACTATCGATAACTATTGTGATACTGAAGTTTAATTATTGATAGTTTCAATAGTTTTTACTAAAAAGATTCTAAGCAAAAATGAGTTGTTAGCGGGTAATATACATGTAAAAATTTGCACTTCAGAACATGTAAACAACATCAAAATGGATGTCATGTGCATCGGAGTCGCCATTTTGTTCAAACGTGAGGGTCTGGCAACGAAACTACAATATTGCTAGAGGGGGGAGCAATATATTAACTCTACTTTGCTGCAAAATAAATATTAATGAATAAATTCTTTATTCTTTATTATTGTTGAAGTATTGATTATGTACTCATAATACTATTGCAATACTATCACAATAGTTAGTCTCCTATCGCATACTATTGCAATAGTTTGAACAACTATTGTGATACTATCGTGATAGGCAAAAACTGCTCAATAGTCACCACTACTGCTGGTTAGCTGGGCTGCACATGGACTTGCAACCAACAGCCAAGCTGATTGCATGAACCTGCCAAATAGGTCTGAGTTTTAACGATAATATTTGTACAATTCCAGGTTCCAGGGAAGATCCAACATATCTTGTGCACTGGTAACCTTTGTACCAAGGATTCATATGACTACCTAAAAACCCTAGCAAGTGATGTTCATGTTGTCAGGGGAGACTTTGATGATGTTAGTAATTATTCTTTGTCCATCTTAGTACAGTGGCTTGTTACCGCAAAACATTTTTACAAAACTAAAAGTATCTCAGAAGTTTTATACTCTGTATTGTTGTCTATTGCTTTAAGATTGTACAACTGACGATTATTCTGTGTCTTCACTATTGAAAATAATTTAATATTGAATGACTTTCTTTTTTGAGTCCTTTGTGTGCCAATTTTTCAGTTTGTTGGTCCATATGATAATGAAAATTAGATGCTCTAAGCTTGATCAATGCACTTTTTTCTTCTCCTTGAAGTTTAAAAAGATTTCCTTTTTCCATGTGCTCAATCATGAAATCCTTTTTGCCACTCAAAGATAAACACATATCCATGCCACCATATCCTCTCAATACATTCAATACTTTTTTATTACCCAGAGCCTGTCCTATCCAGAGCAGAAGGTGGTATCTGTTGGTCAGTTTAGAATTGGCATTTGTCATGGACATCAAGTTGTTCCATGGGGAGACCCTGAGAGCCTGGCTATGGTGATGATGATGATTATTATGCATACCCTTCTTTTTCTGTATTGCTTTAATTGATTTATTTCTGGAAATGAGACTTTTTGCATTGTTTTACAGCTTCAGCGACAGCTGGATGTTGATATTCTTATTTTTGGTCACACTCATAAATTTGAGGCTTATGAACACGAGGGGAAATTTTATATTAACCCTGGTACTGCAACAGGGGCATACACTCCTTTGGAAAGGTAAGGCTATCAACATTTATGGACCACTTGTAAACTGTATTTATGAGATTGCTATAAGGGAAAGAATCTGGAGTTTCAAATTTTTGAAACTCTGCACGAATTAACTCTAACTTGATCTGAGTTGTGCTCAGATACTTATATGAACTTTTGCCAGTTTTGCCTTTGAATAAGCCACATTGAGCTGCATCCCTTGCGATTCAGGATATCAGCCACAAGAATCAATGATATAGCCACTACATAAATTTGAAGTAATAAAAAAATGAATCAAAGGTAGCAGAAGACATACCGAGGGTTGTTTTTAAGAAAGGTTATTATTCATAGTATTTCTGAGCTCCCCCCCACCCCAAGTCATAATTGAGGAAAACCAGGTAGTGACCAGTGGCGTATCCAGGGGGTCACAGGGTGCCTGTGACCCCCTTCAAAGCCAAAAAAATCGAAAACCATAGATTGATGACATCATGTTGACGTCATAGTGACAATTTGAGGACAATGTAAGGACCCCCAACGAAAATCCTGGATATGCTGCTGGTGACAATGCTATAGTCATTTAGTCAACATCTCAATAGTACAGTGTTTGTAAACTTGTTTCAGCAATGTCAAGCCTTCATTTGTCCTGATGGACATCCAAGCCTCTACAGTCGTAACTTATGTGTATCAGTTACTGGGTGATGATGTCAAGGTGGAAAGAATTGAGTACAAGAAACCATGAAAAATAATTATACTGGTAGATTATCAACAAGGTTTCCATTGCTAATTGATTTCTGAAGGGTGTACAAGCTTGAAACTTGGAGCAGATTTCATGTGAAGTGAGGGGCAGGTTTGGGGTCAACATACTGTAATCATGGTGCCTTTCTTGTTTTAGCATTGTGATCTTTTGCAATGTGATTTTAGATTGTATCTTCCTGACAGCATAAGCCCACTTCAAGTCAAATTCATGAAATTTTAGAATTCTAGAACAAACAAGGTGTAATACAGGATACAAGGCCAATCTTTGCTCTGGTTTATTTATCTGGAAAAGCCTTGCTGGGCTCCATGTATCAATTCCCACTTTCATATGAAATCTGTTCTGTTGGTCATCATATATTAGGGTAGTTGCAAACAACATTGCTCCAAGTAGTGAGCAATTTTGCATGTTATTTTATGTGATACTAGGGCCTGTTTACACTAGTAAATATATTGTGCAACTTGAGGGGCAATTTTATCTCAAGCCAAATTTCAGCAAGTTGCACTAATTTTGGTTATTGACCAGTGTAAATAGGTCTTTATGAATGCTGTCAGATGAAACTGATAGTTTTGGTTTTTGAGGACTGTATACATACAGATGACAGACGTACAGACCAAAACTAAACTGGTACATTTCAACTTTTATAACTAACATAGTTCATGTGTTACACAAATATTTTCTGTTGATTTGCTGTATTTCTTCCACGTAAAAACGCAGGCGACTTTGGTGGGCAAAACAACAGGGTTTTGATCCTCAGGAAATTGGACGTCTTTCATTTTGTTCTCCAAAGTCAGTCACATTCTAATGTGCCACAAAAGGCCAGTTAATACATGTATTGATTTAATACTAGTAGTTAAGCAACATAGCACTTTGATTTTACGTGCAGATCAATAATTAGATTATGGTTTTTATACTTCTGTTTCTTATTCACAAATTCTAGATATAATACAATAAAGTTATGAATAAAAAATATGTATTGTTTAGTGGTCATAAACACAAAGGAAATGCATGGTGAACCATTGTAGCCCTGCAAAAAACAATGCTAAGATGAAGTCCAACTAACCCACACAGGAGAAATATAGGATTAAATAACAACATTTACAGTGCTTTTTGAATGAGCTTGGAATGGCTAAAGTTTTACTGATAAGTTTTCGCGGGGGAAAATGTTTTCAAGGCGAATTATTGAAGTTACTAGGGAAATTTGGAAAAAGCCAGTGCAAGTGTGAAAATAGGCTAATGGAGTTCCATCGCAACTTCAGTTATTCGCCTTGACAACATCTTTTTCGCCACGAAAACTTATTGATAAAACTTAAACCATTCCAAGCTCAACTGAAAAGTGCTCTAAGTACTATTTAATAACTGACAGAAGCCTCACCAAACCTAACCAGAAGACATCATTCCTTTCTAAGGGAATGACTTAATTTGAAAAGATAAAACTGGACTTTTGCACACAGGATTACCTTTAGGCAGAGTGGCTCCCTAACTTTCTTTCCCTTTCTATCATAAGCAAACTTTTCCCAACCATTCTCATCTTGCTTTTATTTGATTTATGTTATAATATTGCTCAGCTCAGTTCTATTTCATTGCCATTCATTTTCCAACAATATTTACAGCTGCTGTACAAGTACTTTATTCTATCTGTGCATTAAATTCTTTGCCAACTTGACTAATGTGATGGGTGCTGTTATGTCAATATCAAAGGAAAGCAATAATTTAGTTGTTCCATGTCTTGAAGTGGTTCCATATTTGATTCACTAGTCATCATTACCAACACCCACTTGTTCCCCTTCACCCCAGTTAAACCCTCCAGGTCTATCTTCTGGTAGTGGCTGGTAGTTTGGGTCATCTACTGGGCCATCAAATATGGTTTTCCTTAAATCAAGGAAACAAATTACTATGTAATCCACTGAAGTGTGGAATTGTTGTTAAAATTCACGATGGCCCCACTCATAAACATTGAAGTTTTTGTCTGCATTCCTTTCTTCATGCATTGGCATCCTTCTGCTAATTGACAGAGAAGAAAAGTAACAAAAGTATACCACAGTGGAGAAAGAAATGCAGAAAAAAATGTCAATGTTTGTGGGTGGGCTGTCATATTAATTTTTCCCTGCTGGCAGAGTCAGCGACTCCTTTTCTTTTCTTTCGCTTGGTCGGCTTTCGCGAGGAAAAGTAGACTCTGCCCCAATCCGTTCATTTATTTGAT
>JAABNW020043674.1:0-10372 GCA_015164035.2 Radianthus crispa
ATGGAACCCTGAAACAACCTCTGGGCTGATCTAAGTCAGGGTATGACTAACTCACAGATGGAACCCTGAAACAACCTCTGGGCTAACCACCAAGTCTTTAACGTAATTTGGTTATGACCTTTCTTTCCCAGATAACAAGACAGACCATGCAGTGCTTTTAATCGGTTACGGCAAACAGGACGGCATCCCTTACTGGCTGGTCAAGAATTCCTGGTCACACAAATGGGGCGACCATGGTTTTATCAAAATCAAACAAGGGCTTTGTGGGATCGAGAAACGACCCTTCGTAGTCCTGAACAGAAGTAGAAAACCCTTGCCTTGGCAGCTCGACAAGGCTACCAAGAAAGATGACATATTTTTGCCAAAAAAACACAATTATCATCATGACTGGTGATACAAACGAATTTGATGCAGAACGTCAGTACATTAAGACTCGCGGCAATAATTTCATATTTCAGACCACGTGTCATTCCCTAGAGAAGAAGATTCTTTGCTTGAGTTGTATCAATATTCATGTGTCATCCATTACTCTGTTAAACAATGAAACTCTAGGGAATAACACTGAAATGAGAAAAATTTATTTGACAAACTTTGACGATGAACCTCGTAGCTCTTTAGCGGAAATGTTTACAACATTGTGATAGCCGGCTTCACTTCTGAGAAAGCCATAGCAGCAACATGGCGGTCATGTTCGATGAATATATAACGAACAAAGATAATGAAAACATTTCAGTTTCTAAAGAGATTTTCCTCAAAGATTGCTGACCATTTTAACTGGCAAAAATGGCTAGTGTCAGTACGTGTTGCGGGAATACAACATTTTTCTATGTGATAAAGGTGCAGAAATACGCGCAACAAAATCGTGCAACTTGTCGCGCAACATTGTTCCGTTGCAAGTTGCAGAGCGAATGTTGCTCGTATTTCCACCCTCGTCACAACTTGTCACGCAACAAAAAATTGTTGCAGGTTGAAAAAAATTGTTGCAAAAAGTAGAAAGCACTTCTACTTTTGCAACAAAGTACAAGTTGTAAAGTGGGTGGAAATACGAGCAACATCGCTTTGCAACTTGCAACGCAACAAACGCAACAATGTTGCGCGACGAGTTGCACGATTTTGTTGCGCGTATTTCCGCACCTTAAGATAAAGTTCGCAACGAAACAGTTTCTGTTTTGTAGAAAATAATACATTTCTATTTACCGGGTTCACCGGTTTTCCTGGAATCGATTCATTGTGGTACGCAGGGAAAAGAAAGACATACATTTTTCTATTAGTAACTGTTGACGAGGCTGCACAACAGAGCGATATCACTTGGTCATTAGTTATCAAAAAATAAGGAAGAAAAGTTTATAAATTGACCCTTTCTTTTGACTTGAATTCGCGCTGCCACCTCTGAATTGAGCTGTCTTATCTACCTTGCAAGATGACTGGCAATCTGACGAATAATAATAATATTTCCTGTGCTGTGATTGGTGCTCAGTAAAGGTAAAACTTTCCAAACATCAATACCACCAGTGTGTTCTTTTAGTAAAAATGTTACTGATAGCTTGCTTCTGGTTTCTTTTAACTGGAAACCATCTAACCTTTTTTTAAAGCGTTCGCACGCTCTTGCTCACTCGATGAACGTCGTCCGCCATTTTGAATTTACCACAAACTAAGTCTGACAGTAATGCGCACGTGCGAGAAACCCCAATATCTGGGACTTCCGGTTTGGAATCTTCCAGAGCCCATTTATTTCGTCGAGCATGCGCAAGAAATAAGGGCTCTGGGTACGAGATTGGATGACTGATTGATCATATTTTTCTTGTGCTCGTCTTCCATTATTAGAGCGGTGTATCACCAACCAGTTTTTAAAATTCGTGCTACATACTCCATTTTAGTGCCTGAAAAATTATAAATTTGACAGTTACAACAGTTGTAACAAAAGGTACGAAGAAAAACGTGGCGGACATGTTGGATAAAGTAAGGTGCGCATGCGCGTACATACAAGTACAGGAATAAACGTGCGTTTCCTATACGCATATACACACACATATATATACGTTATCATTGATATGCACATCAGCTAGCTATATATATTGAGATTCGAATCCCAACGAGGTCGGAAATTATTTTTCCGAATATTATCCTAAGGGTCTTTCGCCCGGAATTTAAACCTCGTCCCCAAGCACTACACTTTCCCATTACGTCCATTATATATGTATTTCTACATATTCATATCGTTGCCTGTAGTACAGGGAACTATTGTTGTGGTGGATGACATTATTGTATCATGTTGTATATGTTGTTAGTTATACTAACATTGAAATAAAGATTATTTTATGTTAAAAATGCTCTTAAACTAGAAATTAGCTGTGAAGCTTGCAATCTGACAAAAAATCTGCGATAACTAAACTTGAGTACATAATTAATGACGTTAATGGAAAAGGATCCACTTCTCAGATTTTTTAAAAATTTTGCGCATGAAACCATGCTAGAAGTAAAATGAGCCGGCAAATAAAGTATGAGGGTCACCTACCTCGTTTAGGCGTCACATCGGGTGGAAGTTGACGGCATTTTACGATAAAAAACGCTTGAATAACGGAAACACGGAAAGCTGTTAAAAATCCATATTTTAGTGAAAAGTTAATCAATCTTTGCCAATTTTCATAGAACTCTAGGAAAATAATTAATAATTGCTTAGCAATTTAAATTTTTTCAGAAAATATGCTTAAATTTATAAATATGAAGTATTATTGCGTTACAAAAAGTTGATTTGAAACTCTAGACACAGGGGGTTCTAACTTGTTATCTTTGGTGGAAACGATTCGATTGATCGATTTGACTTGTTTGCCAGTGTAACTGCGCGCGCGCATTTTGGGATCCTTTGTTTTATATAACATGAGAAATTGGGCTCCCTGTGGTCATTCGGGCACAACGCGCGCAGTTACACTGGCGAATCGATCAATCGAATCGTTTCCTCCAAAGATAACAAGTTAGAGCCCCCTGTGAAGTACTTGAAATAATCTGAAATAAAAAGCATCCGAAATAAAACACATGAATTTATCCAGCTTAAAATGGCAAATAAAGACGCTTTTCCCTTCAAACTCAGTAAGTGAGTAGGTAAGTGAGTGTACGTATTGGGATTCCTGTGAACTTTGTCCCGCCCTTCCACGCCTACAGCCTCTCAATCTGTTTCAATTTCCGCAAACGCCCCCAAGAATCCTTATCTACAACCCGGCTTTACTGAGTCTGGAGGGGAAAAGCTGGTGGGATCGCTTACAGTTAAATTGTTTTCAAAAACTTTTTTTCTTTTCTTTTTCAATTGCTAGGTTTTTATTAACCGTCAGCTCGTATCGTTTATAAACATGAGTATTTTGTTCCACATGTAAATAATTGATATGTAACGGCAGGTAAGAACATCTTAGAAAACAAAGAACTTCAAGATAAAATAGAATCTGAGTACCAGAAAACACTAAACGGCATTTCAAATAGTCAAGATATGGGCCAATCAAAAATCGAGTTGTATCAATTGGTTGAGCGCGCACAACTTTTTAACAAATACAAGATTCTAAATTGTTCATAATTCTGGTGATATTATTTATTGACAGAAAAGTGATTTGAAGGAAAAGCTTTGGTTGGTCTTCCAGCGGAAGAAAACAAAAGTCAAACGATAACGAAACGCCTGTCCAGCGTTGAGAGTTTTGGTATCGGAATGGCCGTGAAAATATTTTAGCGAATTCCAAAAAAGGACTCAGTGATGTAAAAAAATATTGCACGACATGCTTGTAGGATACCTCTTGTCATATTGGTGTTTTATTTTTGCGGTTTGTCATGGACAAAACTATTTTTTTAACAACATAAAGATTCATCAAGACCCGACAACGACAAGTGTTGTTATTGAAGAAAAACCGGCGGATAATTCGACAAACGGCAGGAATTCTAGTGCTTCGTTGGGTCAAAAGAAGGAGGAGCTAAATGATGAGGGAGCTGAAAAAGTTTTGTCTGAATTATTTGCCAATAATGTTGAGAATATTCTTCTTAATTCGTCCACAAATGACAGTGTTCATGGAAAGGATGGCGAATCGAACAGCGATGTCCAAGATCAAAGTCCAAACCGACAACCAAACAATGGGAAAATTTATAATGAAAATGGAGATTTGCTCTTCAGCACTCTGAATAAATCATTAAAGGGTATTTTGAAGGTGAGAGAGCTAACTGAAAGCGAAAAAAAGCGACTCGCAAACGTTCTGGAGTCAATGGCGGGAAAGAAGCTTCCTTCAGTCGAAGAACCACGGACGAACAGTGAAAATTCTAGCAACGAAACCGAAACTTTTAATGACCTCTATAATCCTTCAAACGATACAACTGATGATAATTTCGAAACATTATATCCAAATCCTGACGAAGTAATGGACCAACTTTCAGAAGAATTGAAGAAGCTTATAAAATATCACAAATCACCATTTTGGGAGAAGATGAAATATCGTATCAAGTTTCCAGCATTTTATCACACACATGGTACGATTTCTCTTCCTTATGATGGAATAGTTGAACCTTTTGAGGCTTGGTTCGCCGGGAAATACAAAATGAGCAGAATAGACTACTACTACGGTAAGTTTGAGTTCAAAAACGATATTTTAGGAATAGGAATTCGTGAGTTAGGGATTCACTGTGCGCGCGGGAATTGTAGAAATGGCTTCCGATCGATCCTCAAGTTGAAACAGTTTCGAAAAAAAGTATTTAAAAAAAGTTAAATATATTCCAGCTTACATTGCATGGCAACATTGTAGCGCAATTTTAGATTTTCGTCCAAAATTATTTAATTCATGTTAATGTATCGTCTATTCAAGAGTTTACAAGATCAGTATCAAAACCCCGGTCTTCATTTTTAATGGTGAAAAATTCCTTGAATGGTCAGATTGACGGGGTGGGAAAATATTGTTCAATTATTGGTAAGAATTCAAAAACATGACCAACGATGAAAATCTAAACAACATTTAATACCAGCAAAAATATATAAACAAAAAAAGAAATCTATTGAACATATTTAACCGTCGAAAAAAGATTGGTGTTCCTCTCCGACAAGCCCTAAACTGTGAACATTTTTCAAGGTCTTTTTTCCCCCAAAGAATGTATACATTTTTACCAAGAGACGGCGGTTGCTGAGGCATTCTTCATTAGCTCTGGTAACCATTTAGTCCAAGTCAATTTGTTAAGTTTCAATTGCGTGAACGCAAACTTTCATTCTTTGAACTGCCGTTAGTAGTGCTTTGTAGTCAGTGGAATTTTTTTTTGTCAATCTGATATCATTGTTGACATTGTTGAACTTTCAAAATAAGGTTTCCAAATGCGATCGTTTTATCGGTCAAACACCGTCAATATGAAAAGCTAGCTTAATTTTTATTTTCTGTTAATATAATTGTAAATTGTACACATGCAAATTTGCTGAGTGGTTCAGGCAAAGCACTTGTTTTTGAGGTACAATTATAGTGAGAATGAGGAGAATTCTAGTGGTTGTACTTGTCCTGTCGGTTATTTCGGTGATTGCGAGTATCAGTGTGATAGTAGGAAGGATTATTTATAAACAACGAAAGACGAACTGTCAAACAAGTTCGTCACACATCACTGGGCATCGCAAACCTGCGGATGCATTGCCGTTGAATTTTACAAAACAAGAACACGAAAAACGGTTTGGAATTCCTCACTTTTATCACTCGGATGGTGTTATTCATCTTCCTTACGATGATATTCACGAGCCGTTTGAAGTCTGGTACGCAGGGGATTATAATATGAGTCGCATTGATTACTATTATGGTGAGTCTTCCACTCCTCTCCTCTCTTCTCATTTCTCTCGTTTCATACCAGGAATGGACAAGACGTTCCAGCGAGGCGATCTTCTGGACTACGGTGTCATGGTCAAGGTTATTCCTGTTCATTGGGGCAAAAACAAAAACCTGGACAAGAACTCCATCAGTTGCTGGTATCGCCCTGGGTTTAGATGGGCGCCCCAGAGAGGACAAAGTGTCATTCCTAACGATCTTGCTAAATTCAAGGTAATAAACAAAAATAAATACAGCTACTGAAATAGATCCCTTTTTTGGAAATGTTTCCGTTTGCATACCACGTGTCATTCTCTTGAGTAACATGCTTTTCTTTGTTTTAATTTATTCCAGTTTTCAGGAGAAGAAATCCACAGCGGAATGCCGACGTTAAAATACATGCGAAAGACAACAACATTCAACAAGACGAACACATACACCTTGTACATAACCAAAGAAAAGCCACATCGGCCGTTGCGTTACGTCATGCATGGGCGTGACACCTTGTTGCATTCTTCATATGATCATTACGTCATAGACTACCTTACGTTTCATCCGTGGAAGTTTGACTTTGAAGTTATGAAAATCCCTAAAGGTAATTATTGAAGACATTATATTATAAGATTACTACGTAATTTTACTTTATATGGTCTGTCTCGCGGTTTTAAACTGGTTCGGCAGAGGAAAAGCCAGCAAAATACCAAGCATTTTTACAAAATCTTTCAAAGCGAAGATGATCCAAATTTTGAGCTATATTTGGACTTGATATAAATACTGACCTAGATTTCTCTAGTCCAGAACTGGACCCACTTTTCACAATTTTATTATCATTGAACGCGCGCTACAATTATTCGATTTCCGAGTACGCCATGGTGGTGATTCTGCGAGCGCTATATAAAAATAAAATAAATGGGTCCAGTTCTGGACTACGATTTCTCAGGCATTAACTTTGAGTTAGATGGTAAGGTAATCTTTTGAAACTTTTTGAAACTAGAATACGAGATAGCGCGCGCAACTTCAAATCGCTTGAAAGTCAAAAGGTCGGAAAAATACATTCGAACTTGTAAAATATCAGCCCGTATTCAGGGAAAAATCCCAAATACGATATAGATACAACTATCCAATCTTATCAGGGGTTGGCCAAGGATCGATTTGCCATTTTGTAAATTGCATGTTGCGCGTTGCATAGCTCATTGATCAGTTACTGTCTTTTTGAAGGAAATTATTGTGAGAAAGAATTGAATAAACATCGTTCCAAACTCCACTTCAATCCGATGGCAGAGTTCATGCACGAAAACTTTGATGACGTCGATGTCGAAGAATCGTATGAGCATTACAAGACGAGACATGGCAAAGACTACCCGGATGAGAGAGAACATGAGCAGAGAAAAAATATATTCAGACATAACATGAGGTAGGTAATAGAGAGCTTTTTCCAAAATGGCGTTGAAGAATTCGCATGCATAAAAATTCAACTTAATGGAAAACCAATACCAGCACTAAAAAGAGCACCACGAATAGCCCTTTTCCAAGATACGGCCGGATGCACAAGCATTCCCGGATGTACCTGCCAAAGCCTCGGTTTGGATACATGAAACTTGCCGACATAAATTTCATTAGATAATTAAACAAAAGAGTGCTGATTAATCAATAACCTATTTTGGCTCATTTTAATGCACGCTAGAATCTTTGATTGCTTTTTTTCGTCCAATAAGGAAAGTGCTTTTGGTAGGTACATCCGGGAATACTGTGCATCAGGCCGAATCTTGGGAGAGGGCTATTTGGTAATCCTAGAAAGTTTCAAAGTGTGTTATATATCGGCGGAGAAATATTTTTTTTTTTTTAAATCGCCAAAATAACAGACAAATGTATCTCCGCCGATATACACCTAATACCTTGAAACTTTCCAGGATTACTAAATTCGAGGTGCTATTCCTTTTTCGCTTTAGTTGATTTAGATTTTCGGCCGCCATTTTGAAAAAAGGTCTATTCATAAACGAACTGCTCTTTACTTCTTTCGTTGGCTCACTTCCTGGCTTGCCTTGCTTGTTTCCTTCCTTTCTCCTTTCATTCTTGCTGGTTTGCTTGTTTCCTTCCTTTGTCCTTTCATTCTTGCTGGTTTGCTTGTTTCCTTCCTTTCTCCTTTCATTCTTGCTGGTTTGCTAGTTTCCTTCCTTTCTCCTTTCATTCTTGCTGGTTTGCTTGTTTCCTTCCTTTCTTCTTTCATTCTTGCTGGTTTTGCTTGTTTCCCTTCTTCCTTCTCTTTTTTCATACGCACGACTTGCATGTCTTATTCAGTGGTATTTTCCTCTCTTTCTTGTTGTAACCATTATTGCTTTTTTCTCGTATCCAGATATATAAGGTCTCACAATAGAGCTGGTCTCAACTACACTCTTGAATCAAACGAGCTTGCAGATGTAACAGACGAGGAGTTCGAAGCATACAAAGGTCTCCTCATCGATCCTAGTGGAGGAGACGAAGCGCTGAAGAAACAGGAGATACCGCAAGTAAGATTCAGCGTCCCCAAAAAACCTCTTCCTGAAAATCTGGACTGGAGAGAATACGGTAAAAATGTAGCATAAAACAAAACTAATCATCGTCCATTCCTCTTACACCACTACTACCAGAATCCTTTTTGATAGTTCCTTATTTTGTCCTGGGACTCCCCAGGCGAGTTAAAATATTATTTATAGTATAATATTTCAATAATAAAAAGAATAGATCTCTTTACCTTCGTATGCAAATTGCTCATTTCAAATCACATGTCATTCCCTTGAGAATTGTTTTTTTGTTCATATATTTACACATGAAAGTATCAACTCCCAAGAGTACCATCACATGGTCTGAAATGGGCACAACAAACAACGAAGGGAAAGGGGTCTATTTTGTAGAGGATTCTGGTATCAAGATGTAATAGGGGAATGGGGAATTGCTCTGTAACTACTTGAGGTTTAGAGAAAATGATAATTTTCAATTGAAGACAAATAGTTTTGGTCATTATCCAGGAGCGGTCACGCCTGCCAAGGCACAAGGCCACTGCGGTTCGTGCTGGACGTTCTCTGCGATGGGACCAATAGAAGGCGCTTTTGCTATACAGGTAACTATGGAAACCGCCATCCGACATCTAAACTAGAGTCACACGCGTACCATTGTCAACATAAATACTACTTTCATCGCTTATTATTCCAATTAGATTAATATCATATGAATAATCATCATTATGATCATCATCTTTGACCGACATGGTAAAGTGGACTTGAGTTCGTTGGCGTCTGACTTTAGACAGGCAAAATCATAGCAAGTATCACGGTTATATTGTTTCGCATCTAGTATGTTACCATGGTAAAAAGGCTACGAGTTCCCTTAACATACTCTTAATGCTAGACACGAAACCTTGCTTGTAAGTATCGAACAGTTCCTTCTTATCTAGAATATCAGCATGGTAAAAAATGGTTGCGAGCCCCCTTAACATATATTTCTAATACTAGACAGGTAAACTAGTGGACTTCTCAGAACAGCAGCTTCTGGACTGTTCCTGGGGGTTCGGCAACAACGGCTGTCGAGGTGGATACTCGTGGAGGGCTTTGGTTTGGGCGAGAAAATTTGGCGTGACGTCTAGCAAGTCATATGGTAGATACCTTTCACAGGTGCGTGACGTTCATGTGACATGTCACGCAATATAAAATCACTTATTTTGTAGGATATTTGTAGGACTAGTCCTGACTCAACGTACGGCCAAAAGTAGTTTAATCTCCAAACATTCGTGAATCCGTTTGTGAATTCAGGTGAAGGTCGCCCGGATCCGGAAGAAGTAAAGTAATCTACAATGTAGCTCGATCCATAAAGTACCACTAGCTTGAAACACACACCATGCCAAAGAACTCCTGAATTTACTTACGAAGGTTAAATTATGCGCATATTAATGGTCCTAAAGGGACAGGAAAGCGAAAGATGCAAATGAAACAAAAAAGGTCTAACGATGTCACTTAAACGCACGCACGCACGCAAGCAAAAAGTATTGTTGAGTAGCCTCAACCATCATTGATGTCATGGAATAAATCAGATACAGTCGCCATAATATTTGGTATGTTTAGAGTTGTCATTTATCTCAATGAGCAGTATTCATTTTTTAATATTTTTTTCTTTGATCTTCTCATCCCTTCCTTTCCAAAAGGAAGGTTACTGTCACTGCGTAAAGAAAAACTGTTCAACTGTACATTTCTCTCGCATGATGACCACGCCCAAGAAGGACGAAGACGCACTAATGCGAGGCCTTGCCTGGTATGGGCCAGCATCCATTGCGGTCAATGTTAACAGAAAATCCTTCAAGTTTTACAGCTCCGGCGTTCTAGATGATCCCAAGTGTGGTATGTTGGACGTGTTTTTCCTAGCACCTTGTTGGTTTGAGTAGAGCAATTAATGTGGTGTCAATAGCTTTTTGGTATAGTCAGGCAAGGTTTCACGAGTAAATACAGGGTTCCATCTGTGAGTTAGCCATGCCCTGACTTAGATCAGCCTAGAGGTTGTTCCAGGGTTCCATCTGTGAGTTAGCCATGTCCTGACTTAGATCAGCC
>JAABNW020044118.1:0-10357 GCA_015164035.2 Radianthus crispa
AACTCGGTCCTTAAAAGTTCGCGCTTGGAAAAGGATTGTTTGTGTTTAATATATATGTGAATCCCAAATTCCCCCCCCCTCTTGAAAATTCCTGGATCTGCCCCTGCTTTGGGTTGTTTAGCTTTGTGCTCTCCTAGCTAGCTCTTCTTGGAAAGAAAGAAATGAAATTAAAAATAAAAAAACATGTCCAAATTTCTCTTGCTTTGTAGGGAACTAAAAGATCAACTGATACTTCAGGAGATGAGACAAAACCAAGCAAAAAGCCTAAGAAAAATACAGAAGATAGCAGTGAAAGTTCTGGCTCTGAGCATTTGGATTTAACACAAGATTGTGTGAAAAGAGGAGACAAGTAAGCAATGCTGTATCTTTTTTTCTTGTGTCTGTTTTATTCAAGGTGATATATGACAATATGGGTAGCAGGATGCATACAGTCTGGCCAAAACGTTGTTTCAGACGAGCTATTAAGACAGCAATGGTCTACACTAGTAAGTGATTGGGAGACACAAGTCCTCAGCATGATAACTGAAGAAGCAGCTACCATATTTACAGAAAAAAGGTCACAAAGGTCAAAAAAAAATTCTTTTTTCAGAAGCCATAGGTATAATCATTCAAACTGTACTCTCCAGGACTATCCCCTACTCTCATGACTAGGAGAGCACAGGTGGCGCTGCGGTGAGAGCGCTTGCCTCTTAGCCCTATGGTCCCGGGTTCGGTTCCCAGACCCGACATCACATGTGAGTTGACTTCGTTGGTTCTCTCCTGTGCTCCAGGTTCTCCGGTTTTCCTCCCTTCACAAAAACCAACCCTAAGTTGGTTGATCTAGGCTGTGCTCCGTGGCCGGACATGAGTCATATGGCGGCAGTCATAGTGCCCTTATATGCCTTCGACTATATGCCATGTTGCACTGCATCCCTGCAATTCAGGCATTAGGCTGCAAGGGGGATGATTAGCAAACTCCAATTTATAATTATTTATTTATTTAATTTATATTTCATGCAGAGCTAAAACTCTATTGCTTCAGTGATTTTTACCTATACTCCCAATTTAGAGTTAATAGTTTAATATTAACTCTGTCTTGTTCAAGCTAGTTGCATAGCAATGCAGCCAGTTAACCACAATGTTTTTTTAAAAGACAATATGGGGTGGTTAAACGCACACCCAGGGAAAACCCTACTCTTGTGTGGCTGGCTTAGTATTCAAGGTTTATTTATTCTTCTACTTTTTGGCCCACAGACAGAGCAATTATAAAATATCTTCATGGAATGTCAATGGTGTGCGAGCATGGATGGTAAGTATTTAAGAGTGAGAGAAAATGACGTTCTTCATGTTACAATGCTTGCTTTTCACATACTCAGAATTGTCGTGGTGACAATGAAAGTAGGTTTACAGGTTGCTAATAAAGTTGTTTCATGGTATGTGCACTTCATTAACTTCATGTGGGAGTCAAACACTGTATGTTACATAAGCCACAGGTAGCCCAAGCTCAGTTTTAGTGCCTGTTTATAGTAAATGTATATGTGAACTAGAAAAATTCCTCGAAAATAATTAAAAACGAATTGAACTTCATCATTTACCTGTAAATGGTGTAAAATCGGTGTTTTATTTAATGCTTTGTAGTTCTCTAGCCATTTGGTTGCATTTAGAGACGATTTTAAGGGTTCTGGATTTCATCTCTTTTTTTTACTCGTGCCTAGGCCTTGGCCGTTGGTGTGAGTCATAAAGTCTTTTTTCAGTCGGACAAACTTGACATATTGTGAAATCTTGCACAATTATTGTGAAATCTTGCAAAATAGTACCAATGAGTCTCCAGGCCATTACTAGTTTGGGTTTCCTGTGTCATCATCATGTAAGCAAGACAACATGGCATTTGTTAGTAAACTCATACTAGAGGATCTGTTGCCATCTTACTTTGATCTTAAACATCCTCATGAATAGCTTCTAACTAAGGGCTAGCCTATGTAGGGTGGATAACTCATGCGCTGCCTTAGGGTAAATGTGCTCATAGCATACTACTATGGAAATGATGAAACAGGCCTTTGGATGACAGACATTCTAAAGATCACCCGAGACCCTGCCATGTCCTCCACACATAATTTAGATTTCTATTAACAGAGGTCAATATCAATATAGAGGTTTAGAATTGCACAAAATCTATTGTTTAGATTTGTGTAAGGTTTGGTGGCACCTGTTCACCTTTCATGTAAAGTACAACTTTTGTCCTATAAAGTTCACAAAAGTTTTACAAAACCATGACTTGGAAATGCTTCGACTATGTCTGCCAGACTAATTGAAAAGATGCTTGGCATTACAGTATATTTACAAAAAGTGTTTTATAGAAATGCAAGCCAAGCTCCTATGTCACACGTGAAAAGCCAGACATATTGTGTTTGCAGGAAATCAAATGTAGTGAAAAAGATTTCCCTAAGGTAAGTGCAGTGTAGTAAATGAAATGACACTGGAAAGAGAACTAACTACAGAGCCTCTAGTTTATCATAATTTTTAGGACCTTTTGACACAATGTTGTGCTACAATTGTCAATGAGATTTTACAAACAATTTCACGAAACTTTGTCTACACCAATACTCCTTTTTACAGTTGCCGGCACCATGTTGAATATAATTAAATTTGTGCATGGGGTTGAGGCTGGAGTTGAGTCATTCAGGTAAACAACAAAGAAATCTATGGGGAAGTTCGCTTTCATCACAAAAATAGTCTATTTTTTTAACTGATACGATAATATTTTTTAACAAATGAGTGAGAATTTGAGTTCACAATCAACTCCAGCCTCGACCCCATGCACAAATTTAATCAAATTCAACATGGTGCTGGGAACTGTAAAATGGAGTATTGTGAGATTGATTAGGAAATCGGAGGCTACATATGAATGAACCAATCAATAGACCTTTCCAGAATCTGCTTGAGTCATCACAAAACAATGGTTTGAAATCAAGGCAGTTCTTGATTCCTTTGTTTATCAAAGGCCTGCCTCAACTTAAAACCATTGTTTCATGAGGACTCAAGCGAATTTGGGAAAGGTCTGTTGCGACCTTGCCATATAAACTTAGGAAATTAGCAGGGTTCCCACGGTCAGGGAAAAGTCAGTGAACTTTGAATTTTTTTTAAGGTCAGGGAATTGTCAGGGAAATTTGATTTTGGTCAGTGAAGTTTTGCAATTTACCCAAAAGTCAGTGAAAATAGTCAGGGAATTCCTGTCAGCCCTCACAAAATCATTTTAAATTCAGAATTCTTAGTTAGGCTTCCTGTGGATGAACTACCTTCAGATATAATTTTCCGCAAAATTATTGCCCAGTGTGTCATTGAGAAATGTTTTTTGGTCAGGAAATTGTCAGGGAAAAGTCAGGGAATTTTATTTATCCGGATGAGTGGGAACCCTGATTAGATTTTAACTTGGCAGTGAACTTTCTCCCACTAAGTTTGTAAGTTTGTTTGCAAGTTGATAATCCAAATTTTGGAGAAAGAAAAATTAATAAATTCAAGAAGATTTAGTTCAATCTCATCTATGAAACACTCGAGGCATTCAAATTTTTATGGCCTGTTCAATCCTAAACTAAACTAAAGGGAGAGATTGACAGGCTGTAATACCCCTTGATTTTAGCCTGTCAGTAGTTTAATCTTTTCAGCCTAAACCAGTTTGATTCAACTTTGTGCATTCTTAGTAAAATTTAGTATTTTTTATATATTTGTTCTTTTACTCAAGGATGGAAAGTTTTCTGGATATCATATGCACCTGAACTCTGCCGACCAGAAGGGATATGCTGGTGTTGGGTATGTCATCATTTCAAGCCAAATCTGGAATATCTGCATTGAAAGTCTTACAAACTTCAACCATCTTGTTTCACAGAATTTTTAGCAAGAAGGAGCCCCTTAAAGTAGTGAATGGCATTGGTAAGATGAGAATCATAAAATTTTTGTGTTAATTTGCAGGCTAAAAGATTTCTGGATTTTCAACTTGAATATTTCCAGGTATCAAAGAGCATGATAATGAAGGTCGAGTCATCACAGCGGAATACAAAGACTTCTATCTGGTGAATGCTTGTAAGTACCTCTCATCAATGTTGGCGCAATTGGCTGCAGTCTCGCTCATTATAAAACGGGGTTATAGTGACCAGCTTTGCTCATCCCTCAATTTTGACTCTCACAGCATTTCTGGTCAAAAAGTGAACTGAAGAGCAAGACTTGACTATCTTCTTCCTCTTGCAGCTGCAACTGATCAGCTTAGAATGTTAACAAAATGTTTTTGTTTTAGATGTTCCCAATTCAGGGCGTGGTTTACCAAGGTAAGCCAATTTTGAACAACCACCACCACTGCAACATATGTTAATGTATTCAAATTAGCATGTATAGATATCACGTGATCCCTGGCATGTTTGTAGAACCGAAGAGTCAGTAAAGGACACAGTTCTATAAAAAGGTTGATCTTTCAGTTCTATTAGAGTTGTACACTGTACAGTACATGACAACCACCATCATTGTGGCAACTAACATCTCACTTTGTGCTGTGAGTGCATGATTGACAATAAACCATTTTCTGACCAATATATCAGACTAGGATTATAATGGTGTCTTGCATGTGCTTCATATTTGATTCTCCATATTGATTACAGTTTGAATTTGATTTGTTTTTTTGTTAGACTTGAGTACAGGCAGCAGTGGGATCAAGACTTTGCTGCTTATCTCAAGAAACTGGACAAGATGAAACCAGTCATACTGTGTGGAGACTTGAATGTCGCACACAAAGAAATAGGTATGTATGGTAACCAGTAGTGGTGGACATCAATCATGCCATAGACACATGTAGGGCTCAAAATAGGAAAAACAAATACCTGCCACCAGCTTTTGTTTTTTGACAGTTGAAGCAAATCTTTGCCTGCCTTTTTCTTTTGCTTTTGGCAGTCCATTTTCTTTTTCTTTTTGGACTGCCAAATAGTAGAGCGAATTTTGTATGAGTGGGAAACGGACCGTACCGTACAGTGACCATATGGTGACCATAACTACGGACCGTAATCTAAGGACCGTAACAGTGATCCAACAAAACATGCATGCACCCTAAACTTGCTTATCCGTAATGTAGCCATGTCCGTACCGTAACTCTTACAGTCCGTTTCCCACTCATACGAAATTCGCTCTAAATAAGGCCTGTCTTTTGGCCATTGGCAGGCTGGTATTTCGAGCCCTGACATGCCCTTGAAAACTGTGTTGGCATCGTCGAGATAGCTATTCATGTTGGTAGGCTGAAGACTAGGTTTCCATCATGTGGACTTGCATTCATTCTAGACTATTAGGGAGCAGTCATTAATTACTGGAGGGGGTCAGGGCTGGTAAATTTAGAGGAATCTCCCCCCCCCCCCAAGTAATTAATAACTGCTCCTTTAGGCTGTTTTGTTCTCCTGGGAGTAAAAAGAAATTATGCCCTTTAGTGATCTATACTCAAAAAAACACTTATCATTAAAATCAACTTAAGCGTTAACGTGTTATGACTGTAACCATTGGTTGAGGAAGCTGAATACTGTTTGGGAGGGGCACACATCTGCCATTTTGTTTCTAGTTTCCAATACAGAAACCAAAATAAAAAAGTCACGGTATAAAGTGCCTCTAGATTTTTCAGGGAACCAGTGCCTCCCCACTCCCCACCCCCTATTCTGCCACCCCTGTAACTCCTGATTCTGTGGTAAGTTTTATGCAGTTGTTGAGAAACATCTCTGCAAACATTAGAATCGTTTTCGTATGAGTGAGAAACCTTCACGGTTACGATACGTTACTGTTACAGTAGGAATTTTGAATGTTTTTATCGAGATTACGATACGGATACAGTTACGATACGGCGCAGTATGTTTCTCACTCACACGAAAACGACTCTAATTGTTCTTATTTCCATTTGCTGTTGTCTGTGCTTCTTTTAGATCTGGCTAACCCCAGCTCCAACAAACGAACAGCTGGTTTCACGATAGAAGAAAGAAATGGCTTCAGTAAATTACTGGAAGAGGGCTTCACCGATACCTTTAGAGAGTTCTACCCTGACAAGAAGGGTGCTTACTCATTCTGGACTTACATGAGGAATGCCAGAGCTAAAAATGTTGGCTGGTAAGACAAAACAATCATTCTTTTGTGGCTAGAGATTTTATTTTCAGAGTTCAATCTGTAAGTTAGGCATGCTCTAACTTTTTACAGCCCAGGTTTTGATTTTTTGGCACAAGGAGTATCAGTAACACTTAGATTCTCAATCTTCTCACATGTATCAACCCAAAAGACTGTCCTGGTTGGCAAGTGATACTTACCAATTGATCCAGAAGTACATTATACTAGAGGTGTCCGTCTGGGTAATACCTCAAGCCCTATGACATATAAGATGTACGAGTGAGCTATTTCTAGACTTGCGCCGTCAGCCAAGCTGCGCGCTCGAATTTCAAACACGGCCTCTGATTGGACAAATTGTTGTAAGTGAAAGATAGCATGCTTTGTTGAACATTAGGATGGATTTGAAATGTATTGTTTTAAAATATAACTAGTTTAATTATATATTCAACCTCCAAAGTTTGGCCAAAACTGTCACAATACACTGTTTTTAATCAAGCCTGATAAATATCTGTTCTTCTTCTGCACGATATATAAAACAAATTTCAAATCCATCCTCGCACTCAACAAAAAGTGCACATGCTGTCTTTCGCATACAATATTTTCTCCAGTCAAAGGCCATGATTGAAATTCACGTGCGCAGGTTGGCTGATGGTATCATAGGAGTATTACCCAGATAGACACTCCTAGTTATATGCTTCTGATTGATCTCCTTTTTTCCAGGCGTCTTGACTATTTTGTGGTGTCAAAGAGACTGGTGCCAAAAGTGTGTGATAGCGTCATCAGGTCCCACGTCCAGGGGAGTGACCATTGCCCCATTGGCCTTCTATTGGCACTGTAGAGTTTTTCTTACCTATTACCCTTAACTCAATATTTTCATTATCGAATACATATGAAGTGAATAAATTAATGTTTAAAAAGTTTTATGATTTCAGTAGCTCATCATGGAGATAAGGGTTTTTCTCCCAATATGCTAATTAAAGTGTGATGTCATAGGAGGCTTTTGATTTTTTTACATCGCTTGTAAATCTAAGAGACAATAAATTTGCAATATCCTATCTATAAAGCCTGAGGAAGACAATGATAATTCACAGGACGGTTTACTGTTCCACATTGTTTTTGTATATTTAATTGTACCTCTTATAACATCACACTTATTAGCACATTGGCAGAAAAACCCTCCAAATGATGAGTCACTCAAATCATATAAAATGTTTAACCATTTATTTATTCACTTCATATATAGTCGATACTGAAAATATTGAGTTAAGGATCCTTGGCACTTTTTAAAAATGTGCCTCCTTGTTTTGTTATCAGAGCTACTATGGATCTCAGTTCTCAAAGGCAATTATTAGACTTAGACAGCAACATTTCAATGTCTCAACTGGGCCTTATATTGTAAGCAATATCTCCTTAAGGCAACTAGATTGTTGAAATCAGCACAGTTATTGTAGGACAAAAGTCTAGCATTACATTTTAGGCCCATTGAGTGCAGAGGCAAAGAGAATGTTTGAAAGAGGTCAAACAGTTCAACCAATGTAGCCATTCACTACAATGACAATTAAAAAAAGTTGTAAATAAAAATTGAAAGATTGTTTAGGCCTGACCTTTAGATGTAATGCCAACGTTTTGGTCAACATAGATGGTGAGAAGGGGGTCAAGTTGGGACTTACTGTTAGTGTAATTATTTTTGGGTGTGGCATGTTGTGGTGAAGGGGGCTGACATTACATCCAGTGCACTACCTTTTTGTTTTTAATTTTAATAATTTTATTACCAACATATAAACTTTACAAAAATTAATTCAATGATATATTTACTTCCTGATTCATAATTCATACCCACCTAGCTATACATATTTTGGCAGACAGAAGGTTATCATTATATTCTACCAATATTCAGGACTCAAAATAATGGCCGGTCAATGGCTGGACATGATGACTGTCCAAATATAATTTTAAATAGACATTCCTCATTTTTGCCCATCCTAAAGGATTTTTGTCCCAACAAGTGCTAATTTTGACCAGTCATTGTTTCAAACCCCTGGCTACTGTGTCAAGAAGAATATAGTGCAGTTTTGGTACGACTGTGAAACATTTACAGCACGAACACTGTCACGGCAAGGAGTCAGCCAATTAAAAATCTAGGAAACATGACAGTCACTGCAAGACACGCACTCCTCGTCCAATCAAATGCACGAAACAAGGCACAAAACACTGCAGTGTTGTGCTTAGCCAATCACATTGCGTAAGAAGAAAATCCAGCCATTTAAATTCCTAGGTTTTACGGCACAACATGCTCACGGCACTGAACTTTTCACAGTCATACGAAATCTGCTCTATGGTAATCAAAACTATTTACAACTGCCCAGACAGACTCTATTGCTTTGCAGGGTTGGCTTCCTAGGTAACATTTTGGTGATAATCTTGTATATCACTTCCCATCTTGTTATTCTGTTGCTTGTCTGATCAGTTTTCAATTTTGCAACATTGAAAAGGATGTCCACATTACTGACGACCACCCCTTGATTCACCAAGGTTGCTGTAAGGCTAATCACTTTTAATCGGCTTATAAAGGATTGTACTGACAAATTTCTCTCCATAGCGATGTGTTACACTCAGTGCCATTACACCATCCTATAACAGTGTTAGAAAAGAATTACCAGATCAGTTTTCTGTGTTTGATACTCTGATCAAAACACAGGGAATGTTGAGAGAACATGAGAGGAGTGTAGGAAACCACAACGCGTAGTGAAGTGGTTTTCAGCTTCTCGAGTGTTCTCTCAACATCCCAAGTGTTTTGCTCAGAGTATCAAACACGGAAAAACTGTTTTTGATCAGTTTATAAAATAATAAATCGCAAAAAAATGCCGCAATGAGACAAATCAAAGAGAAATCGTGTAGCGCGCACTAGGATGTCACGAGCGTGTTTTGATAATGTTATCAAACATGGTTTTCGACCAATCATAGCGCACATACTATCCTAACTATTTTGTAAACCCTGATCAAAACATGCTGGATGTCAAGAGAACACGAGAGGAGCTTAGGAAACCACGACGTGTAGCAGATCCAGTGGATAACTCCTGTACAGTCACCTTTCCAACCTTTGTACAATGAGCTCCAAGTGAGTTGAGTGCTGTGTATTGTAAATAATGAATGTGAAGATAGTGTAGGTGGAGCGACCTTTACCTGCAGATAAACCCATTTGGGAAGTACCTGGTACATGTGATCGCTGTAACACAATATGTGGGGGAGTGGAGACGTAGGGGTCTTACCTTGATGGACAGTGCATAGAGATGATTCAAGGAGACATGGTCAGGTTCAGGAAGCAAGGAAGGATCATCATGGTCTACAACATCCTTGTTGAGGATCACATGTAGAAGATGAGGTGGGAGGACAGGGGGGACACTGGCATGCATGCCGTCTCTTATTATTACTGGTGTATTGTGGGATGGAATAATTTGACCATATGAACCTGGGGGTGAGCCACCTGACTGTGATTCTAGGGAAAAAATAAAGTATTCATCAGCATTCCAGGGGTACAATTTAGTCCAATTTGCTCTGATGAAGGACCTAACTTCCAAAACATCAGTTGCTAATCACCCTCCATACAGCGTTTCAACTTACATACCTATTAACATTATTCCAGGGTTGTTCAG
Organism: Radianthus crispa; assembly: GCA_015164035.2. NCBI lineage: Eukaryota > Metazoa > Cnidaria > Anthozoa > Actiniaria > Stichodactylidae > Radianthus > Radianthus crispa. The sequence goes on from JAABNW020044118.1 coordinate 9,750, forward strand.
TCATCATTCTTATTCATTGGCCTAATAGACCTAATCCGCTGCGTGACTATGTTTTCCCATTTCAGACCATGTGTCATTCCCTAGAGTATCATTTCTTTGTCCAAGGGTTGTGCATGAGTAGATATTTGAATATGGATGCACCTTAAACAAAGAATCATATTCTGTAGGGAATGACGTGGTCTGAAATGGGAAAAGATTGTCACGCAGCGGATTAGGTCTATTAGTTTGAGTTGGTTAAACTTTCCCTCATCCTCAAAGCTACTGCAGTTGTGAAGGACCAGTTCCAGCAAGACAAAGATTTGATCACGAAGGAGTTTCAATAACATTACAGTTATTATGGTTACAAGATTCTTTTATAGCAACAAATAAGTGAGGTGATCAGGTTGATACAATGCTAGTTGTCTTGACAGGGTGGAAAAACCATTTTTGTCAATTGATATAAGTACATCTCTGCATATAAGATTGATGTTTCATAAATATGCTCTTTAGGGGCTAAAGAACAAAATATCAAATGCAACCAAGATTTCATGTATGCGTCATTTGAGAAATAAAGCTTTGTACTTTGGGGGAGGTGATATTTTGATCAGCAACAAATCTGACATTTTCGT
>JAABNW020044451.1:13679-35994 GCA_015164035.2 Radianthus crispa
TTTTCTTTTTTCTTTTGCTTCCAAATCGTGTAAAACATGGTATTGCAAACCTGCGCATTGAGCAATAGGGCAAGCTGCATGCGGTTCCACGACATCACAAGAATATGAGGGTCAAGTTTGCACGAGAATGTCAGCGGGTTCTGTAGAGTTTACATCATCAGCGAAGGAAACACTCGTCGGAGAAACAACTGCATTTTCATTTTGCAGGTGGTGATGATGATGGTAGTGGTGACGAGATCTGCGCACACCAATATCGAAGTAGTAACCAATCAGGATCAAAAATAATACACCTATTAAGACGTTACCGCTAAGCAACCAGTAAAAATACGCTACTTTGTGATTCTTGAGGTATTCTGTGTCGTCTTTGATGGTCCTAGGATACCAGCCGTACAAAGAGACAATGCCTATGACTAGGAGACTTAAGAAACTACCAATGCTGATCATGATGTTATGTAAACCGGATGTGACGCTTTGGGGTGTGGCAGGACACATGGTGTAGATGAGCTCCAGACCTGGGATACATTCAGTATAACAAAAGGTTTAATACATGCAAGCGTACTGTACGTCCAGACGAAATTCACTGGCATTCAAATCGCCTTAGATTACAATTCACCCAGAAAGAACACGGAAATTAATTTGGCAGAATACACTTTCCACATGGTCAGCTAAGGAAAAAACAATATTTATCTTATGTAACTTGTTACAAAGTGGCATGCTAAGCTTACCAGACATGCTAGCAAATATCTCACTGATTCCCAGTAGGGTGTACTGTGGGATCTGTTGGAATATGGAGTAGTCCTTAACAGCTTTATACACTCTGCAGCTGGTTGTCTGATTGATATAGGTCAAGTCACTTTGTAGAAAATGATCAGCTTTTGATGCCTCAACATAACCAGCTGAAATAGGAATCATAAGTTTTTTTATAGTTGATGGCACTGATGTGAAGGAGTCTAGAGTGGGTTCACTCTCTACAAACCTCAATAAACCATGTTATAAAAGATGTTATGTTATGTACTTGCCATTCATCTCAACACATCACCCCTATTTCCCCTCCCAGAATACAAATGCAGTTTACAAAAGAAATGACCAAGGAGGACATAGGTTACAGGCACCCCAGAACTATACCTTCATATCTGCATTAAAAGCTGCATTCCAAGCTTATAAATATGTACTAATGCCTACCCATGCCAGCAGATGCAGCAGCCAGGAGCATACCAAAAGCAACCCTCCATGTCCTTGGCACAAAAACGTTATACTTCACACACATTGGATACACCACTCTTTCCATTGATGGAACCAACACCAGGACTATAGCAGTTTCTATCAAGCTCATCCACGCAGCGGGAACAATGAATTTGCCTGAGTCTACTGTTGACATCAAGTGAAGACCTTGAAGGATGTAGGTGGAATACAACTGAAAGAAAACAAATCAAGCAAATCTAGAGTGGCTTAGCAGTGAACTTGCTTCTCACTAACGTTTTTTTTTTCACTTGCAAAACTGCAAAACCATGAGTTTTGTGAAAGAAGGAAGAGCATAGAGAAAAATAACTACAAAGTACAGGACCTATAGAACCAACAAACAACTCTACCAATATACATCACTGAACCCATCAGTGCTCAAGCCTGGGTTGCCTGTGAGAAGCATGCACTACTTACCCATGTTACAGTGTACACATACTTTATTCATGGTATGCCATACCTGTGAGTAAATGATCCAGTAAGGAATAAGAGTAACAGAAAATATGAAAGCTTTTCCCAAAGCCCTAGCTTCATTAACTTCAGACTTCAGAAAAGTTCCACCAAGTTGAACTGTTGTTTTTTCTAGCCATGAATTAATCTTGTCTGCATTTGGTATTGAAGATCTGGCTGACAACTCTCTGACAATACAAGAATTCAGAAACAGAAATTAAGTAGAAGATATGAAAGAGGTCAAAGTGGGTTTGGTCTCTCCCACTCCCTCTCAACATCCTAAGGCCATCAGCTCCATCTCTCATGTCTATGATGGGCCACAGGAAACCCAAGCTTAGGTAGTTGGGATCCCTAGGGATAATGTTTGTCAAATCTGCTCTTACAATGGCCCATGTTTTCTGCCCAAAACATTTACTAGATAAGACTTCTTTCCTTCCTCAAAAAAATCCCAAAAGCGACCTTCCCAACCAACCCCAAGCCAACTCAAAACCAAACTGGCTACAGCAAGCATCACACTTCATAAGCAGAAGAAATCCCTGAGGCAACTATGTATAGATCTCTTCTAAAGCAACAATGCTAACAACCTAATCTCTATTTTATCTTTTCTTTTTCTCCATGCTTGTTTGTAAATCAATCGCACATTCCTTAGTCCAGTTCCATGCGGTCCATTGACAACAAAGTACTTTGAGCTTGCAAGGAAAGATGCCACTGCCAATGCCAAAAAAATGACAGGGATAGCAAACCCTAAACTGAAGCCAGAACTCCATGGTAACCTTGTTTGTTGAATGTATGTCACTCCGGCAAGTCCAAACAGAGCCAGTACATTAGCAACCCAATAAAAACAATTAAAAAGATTTTTTGATGCACCACTGGGTGGTTCCCCTTTCAGCTGCTCGGCACTGAAGGTGGACAAATTAGCTTTAACAGCACCCTCTCCAGCAGCTACTGATACCAAAACAATTGCTAACCAGGGAAGTATGGGGAGATTGTCACGAGGGTCTACTTCTTTTTGACGATTGTCGATCCAAATTGATATAAAAACAAGTAAAATTGCACCTAAAAAATACACAATGAAACCAGCTACGATCATAGAGTGTTTTCCAAAGCGAGAATCAGCTACAAGACCATTTAAAGCACACATAAACCAAGCTATCCCAGAATACACGAGTACTCCAGCAGCTGATGCAAACATCGACCACCCAAAATTGTCCAGGAACAGCACGAGATTGATGATGATTCCATAATACGCGAATCGTTCACATATTTCTGCCAGAACTAAACACGCTATACAAAAACGTCTCATCTTAATCCTTCGTCGTTGGGTGACCGCGTCGTGTTTTGGTGCTAATGGTGTTGTTTCTGTGGGTTCTGGCGATGTACAGGGTTCTACTTCAGCACGATCTTTGTATGAAGACCCAAAACTGCCATCTCCGTTCACTATCAGAGGCATTTTGAAGGATTAATCTTTCTTCTAATTCTTTTTTTCATCTTTCCAGGACCCTGTTTTTGCGTTAGTTCATTCGTTAGTTGATACGGTCATGTTAAATTATAACCACGTTTATCGGTCCTATTCACCGTCACAACCAATCAAAACTATTGTTCACAGTGTTGACATAATTTCTTTCACTTCCGGTTCCAATGAACATCTCACTTCCGGTTTGTTTTCCCGGATGCATACAACAGGGAGTCCAAGAAGAAGAATATCAAAGTCAACAAAAAGATATTAAATCACAATATTTATTCTATAATTTTTACAAGATTCAGACAAATAAAAAATAAAAAAATAAATAAAAGGTAACTTTTTATCTTGTTATTTGTTTAGAGTGTTTATTAGTGAAGATTTTTTTGCGTCAATTCCGTCGGTAATATTTTCATCGTGAAGCATGAAGATTGGGAAACCTGTGGCAGCGAAGAAAAGTGTGAAACCTGAAGCATGTTTTCCAACTTTTGGCATGGCTCAAAAACTTTACTTCACCAACTCTTTCATAGACACAGATCATCGACAGGTATGGTATGTGCTTTTATATTGCCCCAACAATATTTCTTACATTCCTGAGCTATTTCAATTGTCTTTTGAGCTGTCATTTGCATTTGACACGCTGGCTCTCAGTTTTACTCAAGGTTTACTCTATAAGCTTATTAACTCTTATAACAAAGCTTATATCTCGTTTAACTTTAGTTTCTCTAAAATTTCTATCACCAAATTAAAACACAAGGGGCTGCTTTTTCTTTAAAAAAGGGGTAAGAAGGAAATAGCAAAGGCTGTCTCGTCATTTATTGGAATGGTGAAAGTTCTGAGAGCACAGAATAGAGTTCTGAATGTTTGTTGGCAAGATAGCATGTGAATCTAGTTTGCACTGGTCCTCTCTACATTAACTGTATTCTCCCCGTCTATCTCGATTCATGAAGTGAAGCAAGCCTCATATCCCCCTACCCCCACCCTCACCACACTACTACATCCCCAGACTATACAGGGATGATCAGCTGAACAGGGTATGGTTTTCCAGTTTCATGTCAGTCATAAACAATGTATCTGTTTCTACTCCATTTCTAAATTTTCTTGTTGTATTGAGGGAATTGTCTTTCATTGACCTGATAAGCAGTATCTTTATGGAACAATGCAATTCTGCCTTCTCTGATTGGTTACATAAGAAACCTGAAGAGTGAAGCTTTCTTCCAAAATACAAATATGGCTTAATCCCATTATATTGCTTTCCTAATTACACAGCCTCACAAAATATGTGTCATAAACAGGGTTAACAAATTTGGATTTTTCTGTCACAAAAAGGGTAAACCCTTATTATATCCTAGCAGAACACTTCTATCCAGAACCTGGTGGAGTACTCCCTAGTTACTTCATGTTGTCCACAACCATCCATATAAGTTAATCATTGGCTGGTGCTCCCATTTGAGAGTTTTTACTAATTTTACCTGATATTTTCACTTTTCTTTCAAAGAAATTCCAAAACAAGAAAACAAGATTGCAATAGTTACTGGTGGAAATACAGGAATAGGTTACGAGACAGTTAGAGGGCTGTGTAGAGCTGGTGTGTCTGTAATTATGGGTGAGTAAATGTACTAGGAAAAGGTCAATGAAAAGATTGTAAAAATATACAGTGTGAGCATCTGCAAAGCTGTGTTCATCAGTGTTATGTTTGAGTCCACTAGCTGTGTGCATTTGCAAGGATTGATGCACACAGCCTTAGCTCACCTCCTCGCATGCTGTGCAAGTTCCTAATGCTGCATTTTCCAAGATGGTGGGTGCATCCACAAGGCCTAGTTCTTCATGATCAACACACTTATAGAGTTTAATGTAGCTTGCAGATCGGAGGACAAGGCAAGTGAAGCCATTGGAAGTTTAAAGGATGAACAACCTCATGCAAATGGTATGTCAAATCAGTATCACTGTCATATTATTATTTAGTGGAGTTCTTGCATTGAACAAAAATTCTGGAAAAAATGTTTCAAAACAATCCTCCTACTTATTGATTCCAGTAAAATACATGAATCTGGATCTGACAAGCCTCTCATCTGTCAGAGATTTTGCCAACAAGTTTCAAGAGACTGAAAGGGATCTCCACATTCTGGTAAACAATGCTGGGATAATGCATTCACCCTATGGACAGACTAACGACAGCTTTGAACTTCAGCTGGGAATCAATCATTTGGGTCATTTTGCCTTGACGCTACTTCTTTTGGATGTGATTAAAAGGTGCATTAGGTCAAGTTCATTAGGATTTGTGCCATACAAATAATAAATTATTAGTATTGTTGTCATCATTATTTATAATTCTTGTAATGGGCTCAGAATGTTATAAATTTGAATATTTTTGATTAATCCAAAGACAGGAGGAAAGTATGGGAAATAGGAGAAAAGGAAGGAAAGAAAAGGGAGAAGGGAAAGAGGGAGGAAAGAAGAGAGGTGAGCAAAGCAGAGGAGAGAAGGATGGGAATAAATGAGGAAAGAAGGGAGATAATGTATTTGAGTGCAGCTAATTGCCCTAAACACTATGATGTCACATCAAAACATTCTATTGTTTTCACATTAAGGATCATGGTTGCTAGATGGGAACAGAACGAGAACAACACAAACAAAAACATTGTATTTGAAAAATGGAGAGGGGAGGAATGACTACCAAATACCATTACTATTGAAGTAGAAACATTGACACATAAAATATATTGAATGTAGACAATTTGAAGCCAAACTTTTGAAGAGAAAGAAAATTTAGTTGAAATTTCAATTCTTTTCAGTGATTCTGCTCCCCTCTGTAAACATACTGTGATGTCATAGTATTTTAGGGCAATTGGGTTACATCCCAACCATTAACAAAAAAAGAAAAATTCAGATTATATCTAATTCAGGCTATATCTAACTTATACCAAACATTTGATTGACAGGTCTGGAACCGAGGGAAATTGTGCAAGGATTGTAACAGTCTCATCCAGTGCTCATGCCGCAGGGACCATCAACTTCCAAGATTTGCAGAGTCAGTAAGTTTTGACACAAGATCTGCTTGGAGTGTCAAAAGAAACCATCAAAGTACGGAGCAACCATGACACCATCCTTGGGAACCCAGGGGTAATATTCTGTCACTCGTTCCTCACTACCAGAAGAAATACCCCTGGGAACAGAGTCTCTGCCAACCTCGGGAACCCAAGGGTAATATATATTCTGTTGCTCGTTCCTCACTACCAGAAGAAATACCCCTGAAAATGGAGTCTGTTGGAGCTTGTTCTGGGAATCTAAATTCAACTTTTTCCTGATTGGTCGATCCACCTGAAGTCAACCAATCAGAATGAAGTATAGCTAAACAAAGACATTAATTATTGGATGTTGCCATTTTGAATTTCAACTTCCAGTAACAAGCTCCAACAGACTCCATTCCCAGGGGTATTTTTTCTGGTAGTGAGGAACAAGTGACAGAATTTTACCCCTGGGTTCCCATGGATACCACGACAAAACACTCATGCTTGTTTTTTTAAACCTCACTTCTAATTCATATACTGTCATTCTCCATATAGGAAAGGCTACTGTCAGTATCATGCCTACAGCCAAAGCAAGTTGGCAAATATACTGTTCACGTATGCACTGCAAAGAAGGCTGACTAATGAGGGCTGCCATGTAACAGCTAATGCATTACACCCAGGTGTAGTAAATACAGAGCTGTTTCGCTATCTACCCTGGATACTACAGTTCATGAAAGGACTAGTGGCAAATTTCATACTCTGGGTATGATGATATCCTTTGTATTTCTATTGCTAATTTACTGTATTATCTGGCTTTTAATGTTGGGGCTGTTTGCAAAACCGTGATTTGGCTCAAATTTCTGGCAATCAGGAGAGAGTATACACCCCAGCTGATGGTTGGAAATCTCAGACCACGTGATAATTGGCTCACAATACGATGGGGATTTACAGCAATTCAGGACTCCAATAAGAATTTACTGCTTTTTGTAGAGGGATGAAAACCAGAGACCCTAGTAGAAAACTGGAAAACTCTCAACACACTATAGAGAACAAACAAGCAACTCTATCTACATACCATCCAAGACCGGGAACATAAAATAATTAAGTTCAATATGCTACTTGTTTTTGGCAGACTCCAGAGCAAGGAGCATCAACAAGTTTGTTTGCTTGTCTTTCTCCTGACATGGAAGGCATTGGAGGAAAATATCTCAGTAACTGTGAAGCTACCAGCAGTAATGATGAATCTTACAATGAGGATGTACAGGAGAGACTCTGGAACATAAGCTGTGAATTGACTGGTGTAGGCAAGGATGCATAAAGGTACTTAGCTTTTAGTTAATGAAATCTGTTACAAATAATAAGTCTCCCAAAGTGAGAATAAACAAACTTTGGGATGCATAAGGGCATAATCTGCATGGCAATAATAGAGATGATGGCCAACCCCTTGCCATATTTTTATTCTTTTAAAAGACATAAATGTGTTTTGGGAAGATGCTGATCTTTGGTTGGTCAAGGTTAGTATAGCTATCTATCTAGGCTAGCCTTTATGGTTATTTTAAATAGCCTGTATCTTTATGTAGGTTTTATTATTTTGTATTTATTTCTTCATTGCAAATATTAATAGCTTTGGTACTTAATAAACATGATTGATTGATTAGTGACTCATTCAAAGACTATGAATTGGTGATACAATAAAATTTGGTCCTAATCCAAATTGCTAAACATTTTAACAGCTTTTTTCATGAAAGATACTCATCTTTAAATTTAAATGATGGATACAATTATTAATTGATAAATTCTTAGTGAAAATGTTTTTATTCTGAAATTAAAATACATACCACTTTTTCAGCCCAAATATGCTATACTTGATGGTGAATTACAATTCTTTGAAATAAATCTTACATTTCTAAGACTAGATGGGATGAAAAATCTGCAACAATTATAATTTATAAAAGTTTACCACTACACAGTTTCATTCATTTTGATTTCCATTCATTTCTATTCCCATTCATTTCTACTTTCATTCTTTTCCACTTTCATTCAGCAGTGAGTAAGCACATTTGTAAAAATATTATGAATGCCAACTATTACAAAAATATCAGAAAAATGTCCTGTTTTTGGCATTAGAGGGTTCCTTCATTTCCTTGGACCAGACTTCCTCTTAATTTCCATATATCCTGTAAATAAAAAAGGAACTGTGTGTAAAAATATGCCTTTTTTTGAGTAATAAGTATAGAAATTTTCAATAATTCTTTGAAAGTAAATACATGTAAGAGTAATCTGTATGCACATGAGATTTACAAAAACACATTTTGGATTCTGAGGGCTAGTCCTGTAGTCTCTTCAATGGTTTGTTGGCAACCTTGTTCCATTGACTTAGAGGAAACAAAATCTCTACCATCAGAATCCTGCTTCATGACAAAAGACCATGATAAAAACCAAGTACCAACCTGGAATGTCACATTTACATCTTTGCCCAGCTTACGATTTGCAATCCCAATAACTTCCTCTGCAATCTCCTCCTGCACTGTACCTTTGACATCAATGTAATAGCAATAGGAGCTGGCATAATGACAGGATATTGCCTGCAAATTTGAAAGCCAGGAAGTTGTACTTTGATGAAATGGTAAGATGCTTATTTTTGATGTATAAACTCTTCCTGAACAAAATATATGGCAACAAAAGCTGTATAATTGATGCTAGCCTGCCTTTCTAACCCAGCTAATAAATGCAAAAGAAAGACATTTATAAACTATTATATTTATAAAGTTCAGACATTTTTACCTTACGGAACCCTTTGGTAGTGTTTGTGCCTGAGCCATGTATTAATAATGGGTGAAAAAACACTGTATCCCCAGCATCCATTTCCAAGTGCACCATGGGAGCATTTGGGTCAAAGTCTTTGATGCCATGGTACATCTTGTTCACACCACCCTAGCATTCAGCATAGCATTTGATTGAGTTAAGGGATGGCATTATATAAGCAACAAAATGCCGCTCATTGTGCAACGTTATGTTGCAGACTGTTGCATACATTGCCATTCTTTGTTCAAGAGAGTCGTGCAACAAAAGTGCTGTTGTGCAAACAACATTTACTCTGCAACTTGCTATGTCACAATGCTGCTCAACAAGATTCACACTATGTACCTCCCATTCTGGATATCTATGCTTTAGCAGTTCTTTATTGGCATGTGTTCCTGGAAGGACTACCAGACAGCCATTCTTCCTTGTAACTTTTTCCATTGCTGTCCATGAGCAAACCATCCTAGGTTCCGGAATAAACAACATTTTCCAATTATATTTATAAGTTTGTTTTTAGTAACATTACTACAACTTGGCTGTTAAATCATTAACTTTCTTGTTTTCTTCAGTAAACTAATCTAAATTCAAACACAAGTAATTTATTGTACAAAAATTGTACAAGATCGTGAGCTGTGACCCGTTTGTATGAGCACTCTACAGTACGTACAGTTTTACCTATCAGCGGGCCTGAATGGAAAGTAGTGTAGATCTTGATGTAGTGGATGCCTCGATGTCTTCGTACCGGGATCAGGTGGTTTATTAATCAACATGGTATGCACAGCCATGATATCTGGTCCCGTGAAGCATTCGATGTACTTCAAGATTCCTGGCAGACGACAGTACTCGAACAAAATCTCATCATGTTGATAATCTTGAATCTTGTTTATAGATTTCTCGCCTGGAAGAAACTCCGACGTCTTCAAGGATATATCCTTCATGACGATTAATCCCGGCACTTTGATCTTACCAGTACAAATATCTCTAAATCTCTCGTAATATCTGTCAAGATGGATTTTGCTGATCAGATTACGAACGACCAAGTAGCCATTCTTGTTATAAAAGTCGACATCTTCTTGGCTTAGGAGATTGTTTTGGAGAACATAATTATGTGAATCGTACGGCTGAGGTACTGCATAAGACGTTGGAGCTGGATTTATCTTGGTGTGGTGTGCGTTTTGGGTTGAAAGATGGTCTGAAATACGAGCAAGCCTTGCAGCAGACTTGTTGGACGCCATCTTGGATCAGATTGTGGATACACAGGAAGCCCGCGTCAAAAGACTGAACCCTTTCCCTTCCAACCAGGTCGCTTTTCATTCATTTGTTCACACTTATGAAAAAAATATATGAAATGAAAATTGAAGGATAATTAAATAAATGATGGAAGCTGAGCAGTTACCATGCACTTTATTTATTATACTACAAACTAAGATTCAGCTCTATTATTGCCCAATAAAGCTGTTAAAAACAAGATAAGAGAAATGAAATTGAAGGTCGACCTGAAACCCGAAACTGGTTAGTTACTGATGCTTTTACACATCAGCTGACTTAAATCACCATTGACGACCTATTATTGATTTAATTTTGACGACACTAGGCTGTAGCCTATTACTACATATATCATTCTCACTGTTATTCCTAGTTTACTACAATCTACTATCTTTTGTCCTTATTGATTGGCCATGTACTTCGAACTGTTATCGGTTAACGACGCTTTTTTTCCTCCACTAGCAGAGCCTGCGATGCTGGTCCATCGATAAGGGCAGCATAAGAGATAGCTGCAGCTGGAAGCATTCCTGGGACATTGAAAATATCCCTGGCGAAGGGAATACCAACCCCATCCAACTTGACTTGGAAAACATCGTGCATCCCAGCCACAGCGTTGACCCCTGGCACTTTATTCAAAAACCTGCTCACCCTACCCCCCTCGTTGAACCATCCTGACGGATCTATAGTCTTGTGACCTTGCGTCCCTATATTATTTGCGCCTCGGATCGGCATATCGTCGTATGACTTTGGCTGAGCGGGTCCTCCAGGTTTCCATGTTGCGCGGTACTTTACAACAGTGTTGTAGAGGTATTGGGCCGAAGCTGTGATTCCCGCCATTAGGAAGCCATCTTTAAACTTCCCTCCACTAAGTTCAGTTGCAGTGCCTCCGCCTATCGCCTGCGTTGCCACTCGCTCCAGACTCCACGTGCTGCCAAAATACCCACCAATACCTCCGGAAATGGCTCCTCCTAGTGCCCCTTGTAGACCACCCTTCAACGAGCCTGATGAAATCGCTCCACCAACGAATCCTGATGCTGCTCCGGCGATGGCTCCCGTAGCAACAGTTGCCGTCACTCCTGTTAACCCAGCTGATGCAACCAGTCCCGCAGCCCATGGGGTTGCAGCTCCAAATGTGACTACTGCAGCCGCAATCCCCACAATGGGCCTCCAGAACTTTTTGAAGAAGCGTCCTATTTTTTTAAAGAAATACCCTGTCGGATCTTTGTGCTTCAGTGGATTGTTCAATGTGTAGCTGTAGCGGTTGAAGCTTTGTGTATTGTATGGGTCTTGCACGTGTGGATCTGGACTGAGGAATCTGCCAACAACTGGGTCGTATATTCGTCCATTCATATGTATCAGGTCCAACTCTTCAAGATGCTCATGGCCTGTGAAGCCACGTTTGGTATAAGTAGACCCGAGCTGTGAATGGGACGTGCATCTGTCGAAACTTGCCCAAGTTGAATCTCTTCTCTGTCCATACGCATTGTAACGCAACGATTCCACGATCTCCCCTCCTTGGTTTGTGACTGTATCGACGGAGTCCAGATGATCGCCGTGGATGTAATTGACTGATGAAACTGGAGACTTTCCTTCTGTTTTGGTCTCTATAGCTACTAACCTTCCTAGTGCATAGATGAAATATTTATGCACGGTCTTTTGGTCACTGGTCGTCTTTTCGTACAGTTTGCCGATGTAAATCTTGGTCTCCTCTGGGCTGACTTTCTTGTAACGATTCTGATGAGCATCGTATTCAAACTGAACAGTCCCCCCTGATTTTCGTGCTATGGTTTTGGGTTTATTAAACGAGGTCCAGGTAACCTTTTGTTTGTTTTTTCGAATCATGTTCCCATTGGCATCATAAGCGTAGGTATTAGGTCCAGCTTTGATGACCGCATGAGGCTGTGTAGGGCTGTATTGATGATGTAAACCTCCAAACCCACTATACCGACGGATGTTGCCAATGCTGTCGTACTCCCAGTCTTCTGTAAATGCAGATTTCTCCCTGAGATTCAGGCTTCTGATGTTTGCTCGTGTGATTCTGTCCAAACCGTCATAAGAGAACCTTTCCACCGTGTTCCACGAGACACTCAGGTCTTTTCTCTCCAACATGTTGCCGACTGCATCGAAGCTGTATTCCCAATGTCGTTTCACTCTCATAGATGGATCTCTTGTTTTAATTGACTTGATATGGTTGCTCTCATCATATTTGTACTCAGTCAGCAATGAGTTGCCGTGTTGTTCTTTGGCTTTGTGTCCAAATGAGTCATACTCCAAGGCTCTCCAGTAAGCATTTCTTGAAAATCCTTTTTCACATGAGGACTGTGTTACTTCGGTCATGAACCCCTGGCTGTCGTAACAGTAGTTAACTATTTTACTCCCTGGGAGAATCTGCCTTGAGAGTTGTCCCAGAGTGTTGTATTCTGAGTGAACATTGAACACCTCTTTTCCAATATGCTGTTTTACTGTTGCTTCTCTGCCTTTGCTGTCATACGCGTATTCCGTCACGTGTCCACGTGGTGACATAGCCCTTGAAAGTTTTCCTTTGCCATTTGCACTCGTATCGTAGATCCATTGGGTCTTACCTTCCGGACCTTTCCTCTGAACCATCCTGCCAAGCTGGTCATAGACGAAAAACACGTCATTTCCGACAGCGTCCTTTTGCCACAACTTTTGTCCATGTGCGTCGTATGAATATTTCCACAACCCCATGTCTGGATCGTTCATAGAGATCTTGTTTCCTAGCTGATCATAAGTCATGGTGGTAACATGTCCTGCTGGGTCTGTGGTGCTGATGAGGTTCCCAACAGCATCATAGCTGTAGATCATGCTCCCACCCATAGCATCTGTCACCTTCACATTTCTCCCAAGGACATCTTTCTCAATCCTTTTCGTGTTTCCATTGGCATCGGTGACCTCCTTTACAAGTCCATTGTAGACTGTTCTCCTAATAGTAACCGTTGTTTTCTCAAAAGGACGTCTTTCAGATATCTCTCTTCCCAGCGCATCATATTCGTAAGTGACCCAGGCAGGTTTTTGGTCCTTGGCGAAGTAAGGCAAGCTTTGCTTTCGCACACGACCAAATGAATCGTATACAATGTTTTCATGAATTTCTTCTCCTCCAAACCCAGTAGACACTACTCGAATAGGTCTATCCAGACTGTCATAGGTGGTAACAGCATCTTGTTTACCACTCCGAATGATCCTTTCGCTATAAACTCCACCGTCCAGAGAGAAACCAATCTCCCATCTAGTGGAAGTACCATCGGGTTGAAACTCGGAAATCTTCCTATCAAAATCATCGTACTTGTATTTTGTTACCAAGCCGTTAATTCCTGTGAAAGTGACCATGTTCCCGTAGTTGTCATAGGTGTAGGTTTCTACATGTCCAAGGTCATTTCTCGTTGACATCAGTCGAAGTCCTCTGACATCATACTTCATGAACACCTTACGAGGCTTCGGTGATGGATCAGAAGCGAATCTGGGAAATATTGGCGTTTCGTGCTTTTCAATGACGTTCCCATAATTGTCATAAGCGTACGATGTCTTAAGCCCAAGATGGTTGTCCGGTTCACGTAATTCATACATGAGCTTTCTTGTATTGCGGTTGTAATAGAAGGTGGACTTGCGAGTAGTAGATGCTCCACCAGCACGAAAAGTCACAGCAATAGCATCTAGCTCTCCAATAAACCACGTGTGGGGATTATTAGAGTAATTGTTCATGGTTATTTGCTCGAAAGACTTGCCATTTCTAGAGGTGACCTTCTTCATCACGTTAATGTTCCCATAGCTATCCACTGCACTGATAGACAGTCTCTCTGATCTTACGTGCTTGCCGTTGATCTCATACGTATGAACTGCATCTAATGTTAACTGGATCTGTTTCTGACGACCACCTGTGGCCCTGTACTCCTTACTCCTCTGAAGAACTACTCTGTTTCCAACTTTTTTGGTAACGGATTGTGACAAAGCTGTGAGAGGAAAGATCTGAAAGTACTTTGAAGTTGTACTTTCTTTGCTTTCCTGCATGTGTTCGCTGACTTCACTAAATCCCAAAGTTCCTCTTCCCTTCAGGTTTATTCGCATTCCTTTGTAGGTGAACTTTGTAGTATTGAAGCTTCCTATCCCGTTGTTCTGGATAAACTGTTTTACAACAGTTTGGGCGATGTTGACGTTAGGATCGGGATATCGAGCGGTAACCCCACGTGTATAGATGGTTCTGTCAGCTAACGAGGAGTATATTAGTCGGTGAGTGTTGGCGTAGCTGTCTGTGTTCGATGTCATCAGAGTCTTCTGATTATTATTGGTCGAGATGTAAACTCCAGCACTAGCAAAGCCAACGATATCGGACATTCCGTCGCCCGTAACATCAACAAGGAATCGAGGATGACTCGAGACAGACCAACCACCGGAGCTGGTGCCATAACTTGCTATCCAAGTCTTGGCAGGCGCGAACGATGTTCCAGTGTTCAGGGACACCATGACACCTCCAGATGCAAAGCCCACGACATCAGGCAAGCCATCTCCGTTCATGTCATGTATGTACCGAGGATGGGAGTTTACCCTCCAGCCTCCTGCCGTGTACCCAAACGCAGCTATCCATCTCTTGTGAGGTAGGAACCGGGTGCCTGTACTGAGGGATACCTCAACCCCACAGCATGAAAACCCGACAACATCAGCTAAGCCATCGCCGTTGATATCGACGACATATCTTGGGTGCGAGCTGGTTCTCCATCCTTGGTTGTAACCAAAGTTCCCGGGACCCCAGGAGGAAGCCGCTGCGAACGAAGAACCAGTGTTAATTGCTACATACACACCAGAACTTGCCATGCCGACAACATCAGGAAGACCGTCACCATTAACATCTTCAAGGAAGCGTGGGTGGTTCTGGACTCTCCATCCTCCTGCAGTGTATCCAAAGGCTGCTATCCAGCGTGTTGCAGGTTTGAAAGTGGACCCTGTTCCTAATGCCACATAAACCCCGCCACTTGCAAACCCAACTATGTCCGGCAACCCGTCTCCATTCATATCTTTAACGAACCTTGGGTGACTTGCAACTCTCCATCCACCTGCAGTGTATCCGAACTGGGCCAGCCAACGCCTCGGTGCGGTGAAAGACTCGGAGCCGGTGTTAAGAGAGACATAGACGCCACCACTGGCAAAGCCTACAATGTCAGGAAGATGATCTCCGTTGACGTCTATGACAAATCTTGGATGTTCCCTGCCCCAACCTCCACTGCTGCTTCCATACGATGCCACCCAGGTCTTAGCTGGTTTGAAATGTCCGTTATGATTGAGTGCGACCATGACACCGCCACTAGCAAACCCCAAAACATCAGCCAGCCCGTCATCGTTCATGTCCACAACATGTCGAGGGTGGGTACCAACTTGCCAGCCTCCTGAGGACGTCCCAAATGCTTTTATCCAATACTTGGGTGCGTTTGTGCGCTCTACATCTCTTGTTCCTTGGAAAGTCAGCTTCTCAGGTTTGTAGCAACTGGAACCTCGTGTGCAGAGTTGAACGCTTGAAACCAAACTGATCTTGGGAATCTTTGCTTCTATATATGTTATCCTTATTTGTCTGTGAAGCTGGCCGTTGACAAGAGTCTTGACTGAGCTGAGACGCTTGTTTTGAGTGTAGAACACTCCTCCATTGAAGTATGGGGTTGAAACATCCCTTCGAGTTTCATACTCAAATGCTATAGCCATGTTGGAATAGGTAATCCTGGAGACCAAAAGTCCATTGGTGTTAGGTACATACGCGATATTTACCACGTTGTTAGAATAATCGCTGATGGAATCCAGTTTCCAAGCATGGACACTTGCCTGGCGATAGGACTTCACCCGCGAATCAACCCGAGTTCCAAACGATCGTTTTTGGTTATTCTTGGTCTTGACAAGAAAACTTTGCGGTCCAGCACCCATAGTACCTTGCGCGTACGCCCTAAGGAAGCTTTCCACCTCTGTACCATATATGGAGCCTTGCCTGCCGTATACCCCGGATGTCAGGACTAATCTGGATCCGTCGAGACAATACCGATCACCGCTGTTATATTTGATGCCAAGTCTTTGTCCATCTTGTGCGAAGGTCAGGCGACATCTGAAACAACAAGGTAGCGCCATAAATCAATCTCAATAAAACAAGGTCTCCAATAGATCGATTTACGAGTTTATTTGCG
The DNA here is from genome assembly GCA_015164035.2 of Radianthus crispa. Lineage (NCBI taxonomy): Eukaryota > Metazoa > Cnidaria > Anthozoa > Actiniaria > Stichodactylidae > Radianthus > Radianthus crispa. Next base: position 30,083 of record JAABNW020044451.1, read on the forward strand.
AGAAAAACCGGAGAACCCAGAGGAAAGGAACCGGCTCGAAACACAGGAGAGAATCAACAAGCAACTGTACTCTCATACGATCATACGACACAGAGCCGAGGGAGGGAGGGGGAGGGGTGGTTCGAGCCCGGTTCGCCTTGATGAGAGGTGAGCGATCATACCACGGCTACCAGTACTTCCCCCAAACAAAAGTCTTACCTTGATATTTGAGAAAGCCCACTAATAGTCCATCCCAAGCCTAGAGGACCACTACCTCCTCCACTATCATAAACCAGGTCCACCTCCAGTAGGTGGGTTGGAAAGCCTTTAGGTGTAGGCACCGGCACCTTATACTTAGCTTGGCCTTGATCGACCTTGAACTCCGTGAACATATTCCCAACCTCGTAGCCCAGGCAAACCTGGAACACTCCAAAGATGATCCAGAATAAAAGCTTGTTTTCCATGTTGCTGAAACAAGAAAAGGGAATACAGGCAGTGAAGACCAACTGTGCAGTGCTACACTACCACGAGTCTTCGTGGAATTTAGTCTGTTCGTTTAGAACATGGAATACTCCAAACCACCTGAGTACACAAATGAAAACCAAATGACGGCTTAGACATATGCCAATGACAGTACAGTATGTGGAATTGACTCAGCTGAACTTCTTTGTTCCAAAAGAAATGTTTTACTTTTGAGAACAAGAAGAGAACAATAAAAAATGTTTGCTAAAAAGATTTCTCGAGTGACGTCGATCTTTCGGTTTCCAATGTCAAGAGTGATTTGATACGAGGGTTGATATACGATCATATAGCACAAAACATGCAGGGCTGGAAACAGGTAACACCATCAATGTGCTTATGAATGACAATCAAGATGGCTGAAGATGAGGAAAAATTAGTTACATTTCTTTTTGTTTCTTATCAGCGGCAACAAATAATTATCTACATGATTGACGTACTAAGTCTCGAGGCTTGGTCGACTGTTAGCCTGCTCTTTTTCAAAATTGACGGTTTACAATATTCTTGTTGTTTTTTTAATATTCTATTTCGAAACCAGCCATTAATTTAAAACATCCGTAAATATTTTCGGTTTAAACTTAACAAAGATCGCTAAACGGGATATGTGACCAAGATACATGTTGATTTCTAAATCACAAACTAATTTAAGGTTGCTGTAAACAATGTTTTTGTTTCTTTCCCTTTGTGCTTCAAACTCAACAAACAATGTTAAAGGATTAAGTGATATAAAAAAGATATAACTTAAGTTATTTAGACACGCATTAGCACAAGGAGGTCTGAACCTTTTACTAACGGCGAAAATGGACCTCATTTTCTAAACAAAACTCGCGAAGCATCAATGTTTTTTTCCTCGATTAGAAAAATTTTATACAACTCGAAAATGAAATGTTTTAATTTTAAGCAATAAACATCATATGTGTGTGATTTGTTTTTCAGGAGTTATTTTTGAAAACATTTTTTGAATTTGGGAACAAAAATTTGCAAGTTTTAGAGAGCACTGGGACTCGGAACATTTTACTTTCATGATTGCAGTTATTACCCTTTAACAATAATCATTTACATCGAGTTAAAAAAATTTAAATTTAGAATCAAAGGTATCTAACGGCGTTGCAACACAAGTTGATTGCAGCGTATAGGTTTCAGGGTTATTGGAAAAAATGATACTTGGCAAGTTGCATCGTCTCTTCAAAGGGAGAAATCGTTCCTAGTTTGAGCTACGAAATCATGGCGTCGGGGGTCGCAACGCCGTTGCAGATAAAATTGCGCACATTTTCTTTAATAGTGTAACTAAGAACTGTTAGTTACACTAACTACGAAACCTCGTTGATTGTTGGTGACTCAACTTAAACCAGTCAAAGTTTTAGTACATAAATCTAAATGTCTTTGTAGTTAACTAACTCTTACCTCGACACGGCTGCCTTGGCGGCCTTGCTCCCAGCAGGCACAAGTCAAGCCCAAAGAAAGTACTGTCGCTTTTTGAACACAATGAGATGAAGCGCCTGTTTTATAATATAAGCGAAAACAGCGGAAAAAAAACAGATGCTTGTGGGCGTGTATTTGTCAATCATTGACATGCCTTAACGTGTTCGTACAAGAAAGTGAATTCGAAATCCATCGCGGAAAGTAGATCTTGTGTCAACAGAATGTGAATGGAAAAGGATTTAAAAGAGTTTCAGAACTCACTACATTATGCTGTGTTTCTAGTCATAAAAAGGTTAAAGAAAACCTTGATAGTAAAATGAAAATCAAGAAATGACCTACACCGGAAGTCGACATTTGGCGAGAGTGAAACCGGAAGTAAGATCTAAGCCATGGTTTTACACATTACCTACACTACTGTCAATAATGCTGACTTGGAACGAAAGAAACAATAGAGATCCCATCAAATCTGTCACAGCGACTTTATACACGAATGCCTTTTTGTTGGAACATTTCGTTTCCATACTGACATGTTCGGTTTTTAGCTCCCAAAATAGACCACACGTAGGTGGGGTTGGGTGGGGGTAGGGGAGATACTGCGTAAAAGGAATGAAGTGCATAGGCTAGGAATAGACCAAATATTTTACTTTTTATTACAAACAATTCTTCGATACCCAAACGATTGGGGAAACTGGTACGGGACTGGGAGCGCAAAGGCTCTTGGAGGGGCAGATAGGGAAATACAATGAAATATCGCGTGAAAGACGAAATATTAAACCAAAGGGATTGTGGAAAATTACTTGTGCAGTCTGGAACCAAACATTTGTAATAATACGGTACAGTTTAACTGCACTTCTTTCTGCTCTTGTCCCTCCAAAGCAAGACCAAGCACCTTTGCGTTCCCAACTCAGTACCAGTTTCTAACTCGTTTTGGTAGCGGAGAATATTACCAAGGATATTAATGAATAATTTCCATCAAAATACTTCCTTCCATTCACAAATCGACTCAATGTAGTTAATTTCAAATTTCACTAGCAAATTGAAAATAGAAAGTCGTTGACTGCACGTAGCTACTGCTTGGAATATAGAAATTTGTGACAAGATTGCAGTCCGATCGCAGAAAGTCGTTGGAGACTTCCGAAAAACCGACTCTTGTGACTTGCTTTGAGCTTCCTGTGTATAAAGTTACTTATTTTGGGTTTCCTGTGTGCAGAGTTACGCACGGACACTCATCGACGCGATAGCATAATGGCTACCGCAGTAGTCACAAAAATGAATTACAGTTATTGCTCAAGGTTGTTGTCCTCGACATTCGTTGTGCCATAAGACCTAGGTGTGCTGCTCATCTCGTGACTTTGATGCATATCCTCTTCGTTCCCGTCAGTCCCTTCGCTGATCGGTTTTCGTCGTGGTTCAGGAAGGTTGCAGTACGCCATCGTCCTGGAGTACGATCGAGGTTTCTCGACTGCACAGAGACTGCAGCCACACATGCCTGTGTAGCGTTTGCGGAAATAAAAACTGAGGAGACAAGACAATAGTTGGTCGGATTTGACAGGTGGTCGGTGATAAGAGGTTAAAATTTATACATCAGAACAATGTACGACTGGTCGTACTTGAGAGGTGGTCGGGAATCAGAAGTCATGATTACCAATATCGAATGTTTGTGGATACTCACAAGAATGATAAGAGCCAGAGAGTAAAGACGACCAAAGCAATAACAGTCACTATCCAAATACTAGGGTGGAAAACAAACATTAGATGAGTAAAAGTGGAGCAATGAAGCCAAGCAGAAACCCAAACATGCAAGCAACTCTATTTTCAGTACAGGATTGAACCAAGGATCTGAGCATGAAAACCCTGGAAACAAAAGAGACATACTTGAGTATATTCAGAAGAGGTACCGCCAAGCAGGTCCAGACACCACCGCCCATGAACGGGGAATGAAGTAACTGCTTGAACGCGAAGTCAGCCGGTACAGGGGTACGAGATTCTGGATCTACCATGCGCAGGAGAACAAGTCCTGTAGCAATCACTCCTGTGTTCATACCGAAGTCTGCGATAGCTCGTTCAAACCTACGAACAAACGATTACATAAATATGTCTAAGATGATTTCTGCCTGACTGATAAGAATACTTTATGAGAGAAGGATTTACCAGTGGTTTGGCAGTAGGAATCGTGCAAATATCCCAATCATGATGAAGTTCCATATAAAGCCAGAGACACAGAGGATAAGAAGAGGTCCGATGTCAACAGCAACAGCAGCCACATCTACTGTTGCTATAGCTGATGTGATGAGGAAGTCCAAGGATGATGAGGCGATTCTTTCCATCATGGATGCGTCCACTAGGTCGGTGATGGTGTCTATCCTTTCCACGATCAACTGAAGACATGGCATCATCACCATGTATCATCATCATGATCATCATCACCATGTATCATCATCACCATGTATCATCATCACCATGTATCATCATCATGATTATCATCACCATGTATCATCATCATCACCATCATCATGTATCATCATTATCATGATTATACCATGGCCATTATTATGTATCATCATCGTCACCATCATCATGTATCATCATTATCATGATTATACCATCGCCATTATCAATTAATTTTTATTAATTAGTTTATTTAGGGAGGCGGGAGGGAGAGCAGTTTTTATATTTTTGTATATTCTTATCTTGTTGTTCACTTTATATAGTTCACCAGGTCGACATCAGCTTTAGCTGCCTTTGTATTTTTAACCTGCTTTATCAAATAAACTTTGTATGTATGTATGTTGTATGTATGTGTATCATCACCATCAACATACCTGGATGACAATTCCGCCAGCCATGCAGAAAGGAAACAACGGAATACCAGACAGAAAGTTCAGTTCTTTCAATTTACTGGACGTGTTTTCGATAGCAATGATTCCTTGCTTGATACCATAACCAAACAGCATAGCGATACCCAGCACAGCCAGATGTAAAGCCAGAACATCGATGGAGCTTGCACGGACTGTCTGGATACCAGCCAGTGGTCGACTACCGATGGCATAGACACCTCTGAAATGAGAAAGCTCGCGCCATCATCACAGATAATAACATATGTTTGGCAGAAGCTCCTAGTACAGGATCACGTACCTAATGGATATGTTAACATCCTGCGCAGTGTCGATTCTCTCCCTCTTCACCCACCCCCTGTAAGTAGCAATATTGACCCACATCACGCCGAAAATGATGGAGAACGTTAAGCCAAGAGTAGCGCTTGCCAGACCAAAATCCCCGCCATTCTCGAATCCCAGCTAAAACAGAAAGCAGCCATATTAGTATAGCAATGTGGTAAGATGAAGTGACTTGATCCTCCATCACTGGCTAGAGGTGATCTCCCATAACAAACCTTCCTGTATGTTGGTGTGAGGCCGCCAGCCGTGCCGTGTCCACCAGCAAAACCCACAGGGAGGATGGAAGCAAACATTGGCTTCACTCCAAAAACAGGAATCTAGAATGAAAGAAAACCAGCTGAGTTAGAGAAGCACCTCAGGGACACAGGCTGAGCCCAGGTGGAGATTTACTGCATCCTGATTGGATGAGCAGATGTGAGTGACGCAGAAGTTGCTTGCGAGGAAACCGTTTCAGATGGGTTTCCATTTTTCCTCGTCTAGTTTGAAAATAAACTTCGCTATGCTAAGTTTAATAAGTCCTTTTATGTCAGGAGATCCCAAGACATCTCGAAAAAGAGCCAGTTTTCATACGAGAACATTGCTATAAGTCACCTACCAGCAGGGCTCCAGTGACAACCAGCGCAACGATCCATTGACCCCAGGCGATGATCATACCATACATGAGCTGGGGACCCGCCTGGTTCCAGATGACTTTGACATTAGGAATCTTTGTGCCAAGGAACAGCGAGGAGAATACGATGTTGATTAGGAAGCCTGCGAGGTCATACCTAGAAAACACATGACCCGGTTATTTACTCTTGCCGGTCTATGCTGGCG
>JAABNW020044452.1:8015-20384 GCA_015164035.2 Radianthus crispa
CCCAAGCTAAATCATCTTGCTGGGGGCCCTTCGCCCCCCCCCCCCCCCCACCCAAAAAAAAAAAGGGCCACAAATTCATCCAAAATCTTGTCTGGTTGAAAATGCTGGCAGCTCGCTTTGTGCTGTAATAGTGATGTGAACAAATGGTGTAGCAAAGTGAATTGCAATCACTCATATCTAGTAACTTCAGGGGATCAATCAACCCCTCTTCAACCCCTCTTCCTCCCCCTCCCCCCCTCACTACTCCCCTAGCTGTGCATGGAAAGGGGTAGGTCTAATGCTAGTAAGACTGGTAGTTACATAGTAAAAGGAGGTGCAAGCAACCAGTTTGAAGAAACCAACTTTTTCAAGGAAATCTTAAATTTCATTGCCTGGGCACTAAAAGACATGCTTAATATGATGGGAATGAGGTCATGAAATAAGAAGTCCCACCCAAGAGGGGATCCATGAAGGCCACCTAAACAAACTTTTCCCACTCTTCCCTTGAGGGGAGAAATTATAGGGAGGGGAGGGAAGGAAATAAAGAGCAAGCCTGGTGGTATCTAAGTATTTGCAGTTTGAGCAGCAATGCAGGAAATGAGGCAAAATATCATTTTTATATTCCAGCAAAGTTATGGCTCAGATGAAATCCTTCAAAAGGAGGGTTCCATTGTCTTCTGAAACAATAGGAGGAGAATAAGATATATGCCTTGTTCTTTTGTTTCATAAAACAATGGAACTTAATGTGCATCTTTCCACAGCCTTCCAGCAACCTCGTTCCCAGAGCCTGCATTTCTCCTGGCCAGTACCAAGAGTGAGAGGCTGTGGTTGCTACCGTTTGTTGGCACGTTCTGATTGGTCGAACAAAATTGTTTGTGTCTTTTTTATTAAACCACTAGAATGGATTAAAAGGGTTTTTAAAAAATTTCTTCCTCCCTAATTATAATAATTATAATAACTATTATTATGTTGTTATGTTATATTTTATATCTTTATATTGTTATATTATTTTTGGTCTTCTTAATTTGTTTTAATTCATGTCAGATTCATTGCTTGGGCTCCCTGTGACTCGACCAATTCTTGGTGCAGAGCAGGCAACGCAGGCTCGATCTGGGAACGGGACTCTGTGTTTTTCCAGATATTCCAGATTATAAATCATAGTATTGCATCTAAAAAGGTGAGTTATTGATTTGATTTAGTATTAAACCTGCTAAGTATGCTATTCAGTTATATCGAAACGTTTTGAAATCCTATAAACTATAATATTATGAAAGGTTTTATGTTGACCATCTCCGAGTAAAAGAATGGAGCCTTGTTGAGTTCTTGCTGTACGAACCTAAGCATGTAACGTCTGAGGTCTGCCTGGATCTTAGGACGAGGTAAAAGTTTTAAATTGTGTGAATGTGAAAAAATATATATATATAATGTAGTGGTAGTGTGTGTGAGTGGAAAGTGTCCCCAATTAGCTGCGTGAGCGCTAGAACGACTAGACACTTTAATAAAAGATATTTATTTATTTTATTTATTTATTATTTTATATTGTGTCGGTTTTAATTACCAATAGACCTCGTCGGCTTCGACATAATGTTTTCCTATTTCAGGACCACTTTCGAGACTCGTCTCGTTTTCTGTGTTTTGGTTGCAGTCCAGTGAAGCCTATCCCAGAATGCATTATGCCTGGACTTCTTTGGAGTTCCTTTTGATATCAAAAAGTAAATAAAAATATAATAAAATAGTGATACATTAGTCTAAAGGCAAAAAAATGAAAGACGCATCTGGAATAATGATAACTTTTGGGTACAACATCTGACACTGAATGGAAAATAACATCAGAAGTAACTCCAAAGAACTCCAAACGAAATGGATTCTGGGATAGGCTCCATTCCTCCTCTGGTTGCAGTCAATTAAATATGAAAACGTCTTGCTCTTGCGAAATCCTTTTGCTTTGTAAATTCTGAAACGAAGCAAATTTGCCTTTCTTTCTGTTGTAATATTCAAACGGTTGAACCTTTAAGATCATTTTAGGCTCGTGTCCGTTCAGTTTTGACTTTTCAGCAACCACTGACAGTAAAGTGCTCAGAGTTCTTAAGAAGTTGTCTTCCAGCAAAGCTACCGGATTAGACGATATTCCAGTAAGATTGCTTAAAACAGCAGCTCCAGTTATCTCTGACTCTTTAACGGTTTTATTTCATCACATTATTGAGTCTGGGGTATTTCCCAATGAATGAAAAAAAAAACAAGAGTCAACTCCTTGTTTAAGGGTGGTACCAAGAGAGCGATCTTGGGAACTATAGACCCATTTCTATTCTACCTGTTATAAGTAAGGTATTTGAACGAATCATTTATGACCAATTATAAATTGTTAACTAACAAACAATTTGGATTTAGAAGATTGCATTCAACAATGTCGGCATTACTAAATTCGACCAACTCCTGGCTTGTGAACATGGACGGAGGCCTCTTTAATATTGCCATCTTTATCGATTTGAAAAAGGCCTTTGATACTGTTGATCACGAGATCCTTTTAAGAAAAATGGATATCTATGGACAAGGTGATAGCTCGATACGTTTAATGCAGTAATATTTGTCTCGCAGAACACAAAGTGATATGTAGGGTCCAGAACAAATGTTCACAAGAAAGCGAAATCACCTGTGGCGTTCCTCAGGCCAATTGTCGGGCCATTGTTGTTTGTGCTATTCATAAACGACTTACCGGATTGTTTGTCCAACTCAACTTTATGTCTATTTGCTGATGATACAAACGTAGTGTGTGAGTGGTTCGGATAAAGCTGACTTGGAACTTAGAGCCAATCAAGAATTAATTTTGATCGAAAAGTGGCTCAAAGCAAACAAGCTTCATCTGAACGTAGCCCGAAAACTGAATAAATGTTGATTGGCACGGGTCAATGTCTAACTCAATTAGATGGCCCACCTATCTTAAAGATTGGTGATAATTTTGTAAAAAAGGTTACTAGTTCAAAGACACTTGGAGCTGTAGTTGATGAAATTCTTAAATGGGAGGAGCACCTTAACGATATATCTAGCCTCGGGACTCGGTGCGATCAAAAGGATCAAAAACCGTTCGTGCCCATGGATACTTTGATACTGGCATTCCACAATGCCTTGGTTAAGTCACATTTGGAGTATTGCTGTGAAGTCTGGGATTCAATTGGTAAAGTTCTAAAAGACAGACTTCAGATATTCCAGAATCGTGCGGCAAGGCTCATCCTGGGTACGGACAATCGAACTAGTTCGCACCATGTCTTGGGGTTATTAAACTGGGATAACCTAGAGGAAATACGAGCTAAGCGCAAGGCGTTGTTGATGTATAAGATTCATAATAAAACAGCCCCTGAGCGATGCAACTTAAACAAAGGATCTTATTTCTAAGAGTGTGATACACGTGGTCTGAAATGAAAACCATTAGCCCAAGGTCACTGTGAGTAAGGCTGAAGCCAACGAGCCTGTCAGTAGATAAGTACCTTATCAGGCCCGAGGCCAGGAAGAATCTACAACCGAGGCGAAAGACCCCGAGGGGGTAGCACGAACCTTGTAGGGAGTTCGGGGGGCATGTCCCCCCGAGAAATTTTGAAATTCAGACTCTCGGAAATGGCGATTTCCAGAGTTTTGAGGGCCTTTTGGCAACCTTTCATAAACAGTTTTAAACACGGTCCGTGGTACGACGTCAGCCGTATGAAATCTTCTAATATTATCAATCTAATGATGAAAAAACAATCGACAACATTTGGTAATATTTTACCGAGGCGAGTGCCTCGGTTCGCCTCGTACTGGCTACGGCCCTGCTTTAGTGGTTTACAGTTGTAATTTTAGACAAATAACCTGTTAGACTATAAAGTCCTTGCCGTGTGCGTGCCTTGCTGCGACCGTGCCGCAAGCTTTTCACAGTCCTACGAAATCTGCTCTACTTTCAGATACGAACCATGAAAGGAGCATTTTTTGTTTTCTCATTCCTCTGTCTGCCGGCCGCTTCTGTTTGCATGCCTTCAAAATGGATCGAAATGACCTACAAATTTGACAACACCACCATCTACTGGCCTGGAAGCAATCGATTCAAGCATACTTTGGTATTCCAGGGCCAAAACCCGCTGTTCTACTACACCACGTTCGATATCTCGGGCTCGGAACATGGAGGAACTCATTTGGATTCCCCGATTCACTTCGCCAAAGGCCAATGGACTACTGACCAGATTCCTCTGGATAGGCTAATCGGCGATGCTGTTGTTATCAACATCACAAGCAAAACAATAGGTGAGTATATGATATGTGTTCCGGTGTGCTGTGTGTGCAGTTTCCAAGCACGTGGGGAGTCACAGACTCCAAGAAAGATGTGGTAGGAGAAGCACGACATTATTATTGCCATCAACACCACCACCGCCATCACTGATCACCATCAGTGTCATTATGAACATCAGTCATCACTGCGTGCGTTATCATCATCATCATCATCAGCAGCAGCAGCAGCAGCAGCAGCAGCATCATCAGTAATCATAATTATCATCATAGAGCGAATTTCATATGAGTGGGAAACGGACCGTACCGTACAGTGACCGTATTGTGACCGTAACACGGACCGTAATCTAAGGACCGTAACAGTGATCTAACAAAACATGCATGCACCGTAAACTTGCTTTTCTGTAACGTAACCGTGTCCGTACCGTAACTCTTACGGTCCGTTTCCCACTCATACGAAATTCGCTCTAATAGCCATCATCATTGTCATCAACAGCCATTATCATCATCATCATCATCACTAGCCTCATTATCATGACCATAATCATCATGACCATCACTACTATCATCATAGTTATATATCGCCGTCGTCGTCGTCAATACCCAAAATCATCAGCATCATTTTCGTTATCTTTTTCGTCGACATCACAATCGTTATCAACATGCCATCATTCTTATCGTAGGTAATCCTGATAGTTATCTGGAGGTTGATGATATTAAGGCCTGGGAAGAGAGGTACGGTAATATCCCTGATGAAGCCATCTTGCTTGTCTTGACTGGCTGGGGAAGATACTGGCCTGATGCCAAACAATATCTTGGGACGGATGGGAACAATGCGAGCTTGCTTCACTTTCCAGGTATGTTGCAAACACCGAATCAGGAATTGCACAATGCTTTGTACTTGATGTGTTGTCGTTGCTGCTGCTGCCAGCTGGCAAGTATGTATGCATCAGTCAAGCTTTTATTAAGGCCAAAAGTCAGGGTGCCAAGCCTGTTTCGAATTCTTTCTTTAGCTTTTAAAGCGCGTATCAAAAGGACGGTGATGGCCCCTGAGGGTAAGGAATACTCTTTCTAGCCTTTTTTTTGGATGAATCCTTGATTGGAAAATTTGGACCAGCCTCTCCCCCTCCCCTCCCTGTTCCCGCCACCCAGCACACTTCAAAGGATCACGCGCACAAATCATCTAACTACGTTTCCTTCTATAAACATCTGTCAAGTAAAGTTTTTGTCCAAATATCTCTCTAGGACTGCACCCTGATGCCGCTCAGTGGCTCGTCGACAACCGTAAAATCAAACTCTTTGGCTTGGACACGGCTTCTGTGGACTACGGCCAATCGAAGGACTTCAGGTCACACCAGATTCTTTTTGGCCAAAACATCCCTGCTTTGGAGAACGTGGCAAACTTGGATCAACTGCCAGCCAAAGGCGCAACAGTGTACGCAGCGCCTCAGTTTATTACCAGTGGCAGCGGAGGTCCGTGTAGGGTGTTTGCCACCATTAACAAGCCGTATCCTAGTGGAGTTATGGATATAAAAATGACCAAACTACTTGCACTTTCAATGATGGTTTTGCTGTATAGCGTCGTTGGTTAGGCAGGTCGTCATTTAGCATGCGTTTCCATACGAGGAAGTATTGGGAGGATTGGGCTCCATAATTGTTAACTGACTAGAGTAGGGGTTGGACAGCACACGACTTTGCTGCAGAAAACCAATTAACTGTTGAATTAGCCAATTCCATTTTTTTATTTCTTTATTTCATTAAACAAAGCCTAAGCTCACGTATACGTCTCTCACTTTACGATTCCTGTGATTTGAAAACGATTTATCATTTGGGCTGCCTGTATTCCAGCGCTGTCATAATTATATGATAGTTTTAATCTTTGTTTAACGGTTTTATACAAGTTAAACCATTTGGGATAAATGAAATATATCATGAACGACAAAGAAATGATACTCTAGGGAATAACACGTTATCGGTACAAAGTATAAGTACTAGTTTCTATAACTCCGCTCCGTTTGAGCATATTACCCCATTATTCGGGTCGGCCATTCGTACGCTTGTCGTCATATTCATATCGGGTCGATTGTGTTGCCTCGTTGAAGGCGCAGTTCTTTTCGTACTTCCTTCTGGCATTTCAAACGAATGAAGAGAACTTAAACTTCGACCTGAAACTCTGGTCGCGCTAAACGAACCGTTTCTAAAATCATCCGAAATAACAAAGGCGTCGTTCTTAATGCCTTTGTTAGCAGGAAACCCGTTTTGGTAAATGCTATGACCATTATTAAGGCTGACTTGAGGTGTATTGAGATTAACATCCCAGCTTTTCCCAAACTGCCTTCCGAATGCAGATATCCACTGAATGTCGATTAAATGGCGGTCGGTCTCTTTTATCCCAAAAATAAAGTATCGCAGCTTCTTGCCAAACCAGCCTAGAAGTTCCCAGTACTTGATGAGAACGTAGATGGTGAGAAGTTCAGCAGCAAGCGCGAAAATACCAAACACGATGACCAAGAGGACTGTTAGGAAAAGGCCGCTGAAATCGTCGATGATGAATCTTCGGAAGGATAATTTTTCACATGGCTTTGAAGGAAAGCGGAGTTTCTTGATGTGTTCGATGGTTCCATTCTCTTGGTTCTTGAGGACGGAGAGAGTCGCCTTGTGCAGCCAGGGGGAGTTCTTTTGGAAGGCGAAACCAACGCCAAACTCGTAAAACTTTGAGCCAATGAGCTTGTACTCGCAGTTGGCTAGATTTGCTTGTGCTTGGAGCGAAATCTCGTCACCAACCAAGCCATCGAGTCTCCTGGAAATACAGTAAAAAGTCAAGAAAACGTTAACCACTTTCCCTGGCCTTCTTCGACTGCGCGCCATCCCAACAAGACTCTTTCCTCCCTTCTTTGTTATCTCCTTCTCATTAGTTTCTCCCATTACATTCCTTTGTTTGACAAGATACATGTACAAGATTTGTTTTCCAAAGCTATGATTTAAACGACATGATCACCTACTTATTTCGTAGCTGTATAAATCCGCTCTCGTAGTCATCAACAAGGTTGATTTTAATATTGACTTTGTAAAGGAGCTGGATTTGATGGTCTTTGTGGTTCTTGAAGTACCATTCTTCCAGTGAGCCCCGCACTACTCCCAGCTGGAAACCGTCAGGAGGATAGAGCAATGGATCGACAAGCTGATAAACAATAACAATATATGAGGATAATCTACCGTGTAATACCAGCAACAAATTCATCAAGCCTGTCGCGCAACCTCGTTGCGTCAAGATATTACCACCCTACCTTTTGCTGCGCGATATTAGAATATGAGGCAGTCTCTGTTCTCTGCAACAAAGGGAATGTGTTGCGCGCGGCCCGAACAACGTTTAATCCACAACTTGAAACGTAGCGATGTTGCGCAACGACGAGCTGCATTGTTGTTAAGCTTGGGTTTGTGAATAAATGAACTTGCTTAAAAGGTTTACCCTGTGGTATGAATGAGAAAATGGATAACCCGATCACTTACCTTTTTATCTCGAATGCCGTTGATGGGAGAGGAAAACTTATCCTGCATCAGAACGGCTGTTAGGTTGGCACAGTAAGTATTGACGAGAATGAGCGCCATGAAACCAAAGAATATCGAAACGAATCGTGCGCTGGGGCTACGAGGAGTGTTCTCTGCTCCGATGTCTTTGCTGAACGCTACACCCCAGACATAACTCATGGAATCTAAGGGAAAGATTAAATGTAATAAGTGCAGCTTGACGCACAACAATGACATGTTGCAAGATGCAGCGTTTGCCATTCCGCGTTCAACAATAGATTTTATAGACAGTGAAAGAGTCGAAGTTTCATATCAACCAAGGAATGCGAACCAAAATTGTAATTGGTAAAGCATTCTCCTATGTGCAACTTGCAAAGCAATAATGTTTTGGGCAGTCTTCAGTTGCGCGACTTAGTTGCATGACGTAGAAGCTCTTTCGTCAGTTTGTGCTACAGCAATATATTGGTTATACTAGTACTACTCGTTCTGCAAACGGCATGATGTTGTGTACCGTTATCCGTTCGAAAGAACAGCTTATTTCTTACCGAGTAAACTAAATCCGTCGTCCTTCGGCGCGTCCTCCTCTTGTAACAACGAGATTCGTCGTCGATGTCCGTGGGGACTCAACCTGTCCAGTCCCCAGATTACGAGAAGAAAGATGTTACTGACCCCTGTTATTGTCAGCCATAACTCCAGGCTGAAAGGCTCCAGAAACTTCCAGTTGATTGCTGAAAGAAAATGCCAGCCTTTTAAAAATTCGCTCCTAAACAAAACGTCCCCAGTTAACATCCAGGACTGTTTAGTACTATACAGACTGTGCGTTCTACGCCAGCTGAGCCCTGACAGAGCAACCCAAAGCGGGCTGCTTCACATGTCTATTAATCTATCTTACTTACTCCAGAAATGTTGTGCGTCCTTTTTCCTGACCAAGATATTCATGCCTAGATTCATATAGGGCTGCGTAAACCCCACACTCTGATACCTTGATTTGTCTATCCCAAGCAGAGCCGTGACATCGCCTTTGCCCGTCGTCAACTGCTCCATCAACCCGTTCCAATGCTCCGAAGTGTCGTTATAAATGCCCCACGTCTTATCGGGCGCGAAATAAACACAGGACGTAAACTGAAGATCATTTTCCAGGAGAGTTATGAGATCGATAACGGCGCCGACGCAACAATATTTGACTCGCGTAACTGCACTTGAATTTGCCACTTTGTTGTACGAATAACATGGCTTTCCGCTCAGGCATTCTCCTTCGGCTTTATTAGTGTAAGGTTTACCAACTTCCATCCAAGTCGGAGTGCCCACGACTGGGACGCGAAGAATTGGTCTTGGGTTGTGCAACGATGGCATGAATTTCTTGCCGTTTTGAATGACGAAAGAATCAAGTGCGATGCCAGCTGGAGTCCACATCCCGATGTCCAACCAATATTTCCGACCTTGAGAGTCTGTTTTCATATTCCAGATGTCAAAGACTTGTGTTGGACGATGCCTTGAACCAGGGAAAAAGAATACGCTGCCAGATTTGGAGTAGTTGGAAATGTAACTGAGAATGAAAAAGAAATGGTTAGAGCGTGCACACTACCGTTTCACATCAACTGTGTGTTTTCCCGATAAAGACCACGTGTTGTTTTCTTGCGAAAAAAAAATTGAGTGATTGAGTTGTGTTCATATTCATATGGTGTTTTCATGTACAACTGTCAAACAAAGAAATGGTACCCTGGAAAATGACCGGACACTCTTAGTTTGAAGGTGGAAAACGTCAAGTTAACACTATGAAAAGTTGATAATATATGGAATTGGAATGAAAGAAGAGAGAAGAACTATCCACAAGAAGAACAAGGAGGAGAAGGAGGATCTCATGAATGAGTTTTCCCTCACCTGCCCACAAGTTGTCTGAGAAGACGACGGTCAAGCTCGTTTTCACAGTTCAAGCGACTGGTATAATTCTGGCATAGTTTTTGAATTGAATCATTAAACGCAGTTTGAGCAAGAGCCATACTTTCTGACAACATCTGTGCATTACTATACTGATGTTCATCAGTGATTGCTTCTCGGAGGCTCAACTTTAACACTCCTGAAGGAATACTATCCATTGAGATTCCCTTAAACACTGAATGGGTCATAAACAACGGGCAGGAAGCCAACTTGGCTACATCAAAAATCTCAAGCTTTTTCCCCTGTCCATGAACTACCAGTACATCAGGATTGAAGTCAACAATATCTCGAAACGTTCTTCGGAAATCTGTATCAACGCACATCCATGAAATGTTTAATTTGTTCCAGTTTTCGTCCAGTGAAAAACGCTGGAAGAATGCCGCAAATGCTACTCCTTCCTGGTCAGCAGTTGTCAACAAGCTGATTCTGCGCCATCCCATTTTATTGATGACGTCTTTGATGACAAAAGCAGTTTCGTGATGCACGGTCTGAGCTGGCACTCGCGTGAAAAGACCAAGTGATTCCTACGAGAAATGCATGAATAGAAAGAAGACTGAGGTATATAGTGGGCAAATCCGTAGCAACAAAATCCCGCAAAAATGAATTTTAGCGCTGCTGTTGAGCTACAAGCTGCGTTACCTGTTGCTGTTGTTGTTGTTGTTCTGTTGTTATTCTGTTGCTGTTGCTGTTGTTGTTGTTGTTCTGTTGTTATTCTGTTGCTGTTGCTGTTGTTGTTGTTGTTGTTGTTGTTCTGTTGTTATTCTGTTGCTGTTGTTGTTGTTGTTGTTGTCTCTGTCACTGTTGCTGTTGTTGTTCTTTTCTTGTTCTGTAGCTGCTGCTGCTGTTGTTGTTGCTGTTCTGTTGTTGTTGCTGTTGTTGTTGCTGTTCTGTTGCTGTTCTGTTGTTGTTGCTGTTGTTGTTGCTGTTCTGTTGTTGTTCTGTTGTTGCTGCTGCTGCTGCTGCTGCTGTTGTTGTTGTCTCTGTCACGGTTGTTGTTGTTCTTGTTGTCCTGTTGTTATTCTGTTGCTGTTGCTGCTGTTGTTGTTCTGCTGTTGTTCTGTTGCTGTTGCTGCTGTTGTTGTTCTGCTGTTGTTCTGTTGCTGTTGCTGCTGTTGTTGTTGTTGTTACTGTTGTTGTTGTGCTGTT
Source organism: Radianthus crispa (assembly GCA_015164035.2). NCBI lineage: Eukaryota > Metazoa > Cnidaria > Anthozoa > Actiniaria > Stichodactylidae > Radianthus > Radianthus crispa. Next base: position 18,858 of record JAABNW020044452.1, read on the forward strand.
GTTATTCTGTTGTTGTTGTTGTTGTTCTGTTGTTATTCTGTTGTTGTTGTTGTTCTGTTGTTATTCTGTTGCTGCTGCTGTTGTCTCTGTTGCTGTTGCTGTTGTGCAACTCTCTTTCTCTCCAGTGTAAAGAAAATTGAAAATTTGCTGCACAAACTGAATGTAATAATTTATGCTCGTATAACCAACCATTGTGCGCATCACCATTTTCTCTGTACTTCACAGTAGAAAAAGCTACTTCGTGAGAGGAAGCACAGAGCAAGAAACTACTAAAAGCCACTTAAGGGAAATAAAAAATTTCAAATAATTTCACTTAAAAGTGCCAACGATTATCGAATAGTGTTTGATATATTTGCAAAAGTAAGTCCATCTTAAAACAATAACTATGTCATCGAGTCGCCTTAGGTCTTCTTTGTCTGTTGTCTTATTTATACAAATACAAATTATACAAATACATTATACAAATGTCTTATTTGTTGTATTTTTCATAGTTTACCTTGTTAAGAGGCCAAGTCGTCAGGTTTTCGCCTCAGGCATATAAGAATGATATGGCGAACCCTATCTAGTACTTCCTCCCATGTCCACTCGAAGAGCTAGAGTCAAGTAACTGACGCACAACTTATACTGAAAACGGTGCAGTAATCAAAATGTTTTGTCTAACGCATCGATTTAGAAACGTTTTCTTCAATTAAGTACGTAATGAAAGTTTCTGAGTTCTTCCTCTTGTACAAAATAATACACCTCTCATTTGGAACAACAGGATAAAGAATAAAGACGCCGTTTATAGCATGCGCGCTTTGTTCTAATTAACAAAAGAGGCCCCCTACTCAGTCCAGTTTTGAATGAATCATTGTACTCATTATTGGATCCATTTCCGCTGTTTTCAATTGATGACTTCATGTTGTCACGGGACCGCGTCGTTTTTGATCCACCGGCAGCTCACCGAGAGTTGAGTCTGTTGTCAATCGTAACCGGTAACTGGCTGTTCTTGTACTATCATGATAATGGACATGGTTTCCAATTGAGATCACGTGTCATTCCCTTGAGGAAATTCTTTGTTTGAATTGTTACAAATTCATTTATCTTCTCGTGGAAATCGTAAGCAAAGTGATGATACTCTAGAGATTGGGAGTTGGTTTGAATCTCGAAAACTGCGCGCATACATTTATCCGTTCATCTATTACACCTGCGCATCATTTATTTGCTTTATAATCACATGCAAGGCTTATCAGGCTGACTAATCCCAAATCTTTGCGGTTCTGGTGTACGATATTCATGATCGTTATTTATAAGTCCAGATGAAGATGGAAGGTCATATATTGTATTAATAAACAAGTCAAGTATCTAATTTTCGACGGTCGTTTCGTGATAACAATTAGATCGTTAGAGGAATTAAAAGTAACCGCGTACTACCTCGTATATGAAAATAGATTTGAGACAAAATTTAATGGTTCCTCTCCTCTCCTCTCCTCTCCTCTCCTCTCCTCTCCTCTCCTCTCCTCTCCTCTCCTCTCCTCTCCTCTCCTC
>JAABNW020044453.1:0-10352 GCA_015164035.2 Radianthus crispa
ATTCATATCATTGTAAAGCGCCTTTGAATATGTACATAGAAAAGTGCGCTATATAAGTTCAATATCATTATCATTATAACATGGTAACGCAACCGAAAAGGTCTCTTTGTCTACTTTTTTACATACGGTTTGTTATTTAAGTTGGTAGCCAGAAGATTGAAGTAAATGGCAATAATTACTATCACAAATCTGTGATTATGCTTAGTAGAGCTTTTAATGGTTGAGTCCGGTCGTTATACTGCGTTTGCCGGCCATGCCGCAATCTCTTGCGTTCACGCAAACTACTCTGGTCAAATCGTTCCCCGAAAAGGAACCAAATCGAGGAGCAGTATGGGGACGAGGACGGAAAGAGTTGATTGCGCATGCGTCAAATTTTCCAACAAATGAAAAAAAATGAAAAAATGCTTCGTAGTTCCCCCCATAATTCCTTACGATTCAGGGATTGAGGTCCAGGTCAGGGTAAAATTTGCATCCATTTCTTGTACACCCTGACCTCGCCTCCAGCCCTGAATCATAAGGGATTGCGAGAAACTACGAAATGGTGCATTGTAATGAGATTCTTATGGGAGAAAGAAGATGTTTGAACAGTATTTTTATAGCATGAACAAGTGCTGCAGCAAAACTGTCCTTCCACATGAAAAGACTCGGTTGATTTGCTCCGTTGCATTTTCTTTGAAGCTGTAGTTATAACCAGGCCTCAGAACCTCGACTTAATCTATTTTCGGACGCTTTAGGAGCTGAAGAGAGTAGCCAAGGAAATAGTCCATCATTTTCCAAAGAGGCAGTAGGAGATTAAACGAGCAAGCAGACGCAAAGGTGATGGTTTGTGATAGAAGTAAAGCTCTAATGTTCAAGCCCTAATGGATGTGTGATGGATGTGGGCTATTATTTCATTGGTGTCTCTGCGACAGCGAGATCCATTACTGAGCCATTATCCACGACTTCAGCTGCCATAGAACAAGCACCTCTGCACGCACAATCATAGACTATAAAAATTTTCTCGTTCGCGTTACCAAGACAACGAGTTTCTTTTCATACTGGATCTTTTCCTACTTTTCTGCGGTGCATTACGAAATGAAGACATTACGTATTGGGGTACAGCCTGCATCCTTTAAAGACATTTTTCACAGTGTTGTTAACTTCGGAGTTTATGTATGACTACATATGACCACGGTCTATTCATATTGAAATCATCATGCGAAGGTAAATATTATCAAGTTTGCGTTGATTGTTGATGCAACTCTTCCACTTAATGAATTATCAAACGGCATTTCCCCCACAGGACGACGACGGCGTTTTACAGCATTTAATTCTCTCCGAACTTTACATGAAAAAATAACAAAAGGTCAGCCAAAATTGCCCGAAAAAACCCTTCCAAAATGATGGTAAGTCTATAAAATATTTACAATAAATTGTGTTTTGTTGCTGCAATTCTGTTAATGTCATTATTAATTTAAAAGTACTCATGGACATCTTCAAGGTTTCTTTTTCTGTTAAAAAAGCACTGATTTTGAAGCAAAATTGTCAAAGCAATTTAAATAAGCATTTCTTTCATCATTTTAAACGCTAAAATAGTAGAACTAATGTGCTAGATCTAATTTACGTTAACAAAAGAGCATAAAATTTATGTTCTCTTGGCGTTATTCAATGTTATTCATGCTTTTTTCCTCTACTGCTTTTTGCCGTTTCTTGACTTGAAAAAAATTTGAACTCTCTCTGGTCAGGCAAACCTTCATGGTTCGAGTTCTTTTGTACGTAAAACTAAGCTGGTGTTTCTTCTGAAATTACTGATTATTCATTAATTTTCGAAGAATAAGAAAAAGAGATTCGAACGGGGGAATAGACTTGATTTTTGAAACACAATTTGGTATACTCCAATTAATTATCCCTTCCTAGGACTTTGTTTCAGTTTTCGCATTTAAAGACGTTTAACAAAAAGTATTACAATATTTACCCCAAAGTCCCTTAATTCCCTGGAGAGAGAATCAAAATAATAGTCGATATTTGACGACAAATTGACGTGGTGTAGCTTGTGTAAACGGATGAGGGTGCTCTGAAGGTAAGCCGTCAAGACGGCTCGTCTTTGAATGGCAGACACCTGTCCCGCTTACTAACTATCAGATCACGGGGAGAACATACGATATTATTTCTTCGAGTATATGACATTTAGTCACTTACTGCGAAAGCAGACTGGAGGGAACTACAATAGGTTTCAGTATTTTCCAGTTTCTATGGCAACTGCAGCGACCATTTTTCCTGAAATTAATGCACAACGTAGGCTATTTTATTTCGACTCATGCGCAGTTCTGGGATCGAACTAAGTGGTTATTCCCAGTGATAGCAATCACTGACCGTATTGCGCAAGCGCAATTTACCACTTTGAAAGATTCTGTCTGGTGTTGTTGCTAACTCCAGTTCAATATTGTTGCGCGTTTTGACAACCGCTGTCATGATCTATATGGACGACAGCGGGAGCGCACGCAAGAAAACTTTGCAAGAAAAGCTCCGCAGACTGCAAGCACAGGGAGCCCAAGCTATGAATCTGACACGAATCAGAAAAGAAAATTAAAAAGACGAAAAATGAAATTTCAACGTTCTAGAATTGTTTGTGTCTTTTTATTAAACCTCGAGAATGGATTAAAAGGGTTTTTAAAAAATTTCTTCCTCCATGGGTATGATAATTGTTTTCTGCAGTTTTAGTCCGAAGCTAGATACTTCGTTTAGCCCCTTCCCGAAACAAGGCAGGAAAGGGATCACCTCATGTGCTGAGTAAGTTTGAATTCATTTTTTTGTGAATTTGTGTGTAAAAAATGCCGTTTTTTGGGAGCCGTTAAATGGTAGTCTTGACTCGGGAGTTTCCTCCTTTGCCAATTATTATACCTATGGAGAAAGAAATTTTTTAAAAACCCTTTTAATCCATTCTAGAGGTTTAATAAAAAAGACACAAACAATTCTAGAAGGTTAAAATTTCATTTTTCGTCTTTTTAATTTTTTTTCTAATTCACTGTCAGATTCATAGCTTGGGCTCCCTGTGACTGCAAGTACCGATGCAACGAAATCCTGATTAAAATCATAACGAAATCCCGAGATCTTTATTCAACACATATGGTCATAGATACAGAAAGGTTTCATTCGTGATGATATCACTTATCGCGGTTCTCAGCAATAACTCAGTGATCTTGACGAAAGACTTTGTCAGTCAACAATGGTTTCGAGTGAAATACCGTGGAATATCCCACGCGTCACTTGTATTTTCTAGTATACACACGAACCTTTGGGGGAGTGTGTGTCCTGAGAAAATACAAGTGACGAGTGAGATATCCACGGTATGCCACGAGAAATGTTGTATCACTATTTTATCCCACAGCATAGAAAATACAAAGAAACGCAAGGGTTGATGGGAAGAGTCAGTTGAATAATGCCGAATATACAAAGGATATCCTGCTTTCTGATTTGCTGTATTTTCTATAGTGAGGGATAAATACAATTAACCATCGTCCAATCAGCAATCAGGAAATACGAGATAAATGTACAAATGTGTTGCTAGGTAACCAAGCTTCTGATTCAAGATTAATCTTCCTGTATCGACAGTTTTAAATATGAAAAAAACAAGCTTCGCTTTGTCATTATTTTAGTAATTGTGATTTTTCGCGCGCTCAACATGGGTTAAATATTAAATATCATGATAAATAAGCTCTGCGGATAGAGCTAAGGAATATAATCAAACGTGGTCTTATTGCCTGGGCTTTTTTTCGCCCAAATATACTAAAAGATCAATTATCTTGCTCCGCTGGTAAGTAATTACAATGTATGAATATTTCATCTTCTTTCCTGAGAATCAATTTTTCCTTCTTTGAATCGATTCCTCACCGGAGATTTGCTCAGGTTTAGCATCATAATTGGCTTTTTCATTACTTGCTGTGAGAAACCGGGAAGAAAGACTTTAATGAAAGACTTATACGAATAAATTGAGAACAAAAACGACAAGCTTTGTAAGAAGAAAATGAAGGAAATGAACAACCCCTGAATTTAAACCATACAAAAGTCAGGAAAAGAAAGATATTTTTGAACCTTTTCCCCAAACTTGTCCTAAAAATCTAAAAGATAATCGACACCTTTTCCAAAGTACAAATGCGGTGAAAAGGACTCGTTTGCACTTGACACAAATGTTTCGCTTTAAATGAAATATATTTTCAGCGGCCAAAAACATGTGTTTTTTTTATGGTTTCCTTGTTTATATTTCCTTATTCAAGGATTAGGACCACGAATATTTGAAAATTCAACAACACTGCGTTTATTACCTAACTTTTCTTTTCATTTCGTCGTGTATTTATTCATACATACGGTGAGTTTTATTTGAATTCAAAGCAAATGCGCAATATGTAATTGTATATATTTATTACGTATATAGTTTTGAAAAAATGTCTAAAACATTTACCGTTTTCTACACTTGATCAAATATCCACAAGTAAGCAGTACACAAATTTGTTTGGAACCGTACATTTTAAGAATGAAAAATCTTAATTTTTACATCTTGTGTACTGGGCGGACATGCGATACATATGATTTATGGAATAAATCAATTTTTCCTGAAAATTATTGACCTTTAATTTCATAGAAAGACACAGCCTAACTACCAAAACAAATTTGAATTTGAGTCTCTTTGAGAACAGCCTTGAGTTGCTTGGTGTCCCTTATTAAGTCTCCTTCGCAAGGTGTCCCTGTGTATGAGAGAATTGATAGGGGATTGGACACGAATGAGATCCATTGAGCCCCCCAAGAAGTGCAAACCAGGGATTTCCGGATGATGTTGATAAACCCCTGGGAATTGCTTTCAAGTCTGACTTTGTTCGTTCCGTCCCAGAGATATTTACGTGTTTTCATTAAAGCTTTTCTTCATAGAATAATAAATCCATGTCTTTTGTTGATAACACCTGAACTCGATAAAAATTCACTTGGCTTTATATCAATCCCAAGGGAGCTTTACGTTGAGTTTCGATAATGAACTTCTGACATATTTCTATAGCCTGCTGTGTATCTGTTTTTCGTGTGGGTGAACCAAACATATCTAAGGTCACAATCTTAGTTGCAAACGTAACAAACACCAATGAGAACAGCACGTAAAATGTCAAAGTTTAACACTACATATCATCACCAAGGATTAAATTACAAGCCGGTGTGTTTCTAAAGTTCCATTGATGAGAAATTATACTGGCATATTTTGAGCTGTGTTTATATAGGAGAGCTTCCTTTTATGTTTGGCAAGCCAATGATGATGAAAAAGCGATCTCGCCTCAAGAATGGCGGGGTTTTCTCTCTTACTCAAACTGAAGACATTTATTTGCCCTTTCAGGGGAAAGCAGTGAGCCACACTAATCTCATGATCCATTTGAATCGTATTCTATCAAAGTACGAGCTTGAAATGAAGGTTAAAGAAGAAGAAGACGAGGAAATACCGAGAGCAGGAAGCGTGCACGAAATCTACCGTCTTGACCGTAAAGATCGCGACGAAGTGGTACAAGACGCTTGTGAGGTTTATGATTTATCAGAAAAAGAAGAATTCCTACAAAGATGTACAAATCTTGGTATTCCGCCATTTGCAATGACGTTTTTTCTCGATAACCTATCGCGTGGCGAGACAGACTTGGTTCTGAGGAATCTTGGGATCGGTGCACGCGGCGCGTCTGCTGTCACGGAAGTTTTGGCGGGAAACTCGAATATACGAAGCTTGGACATGTCGTTGAATAAGATTCAAGATAAAGGAGCGTCTTGTGTTGCTAACCTTCTGGAAATAAACCGGTCTATAAGAAAGCTGAATTTATCTGAAAATCTCATTGGAAAAGAAGGAGTTGACTCAATATCGAACATGTTGACTTACAACCGCACCCTAACGCATCTTGATTTATCGAGGAATAACCTAAACTGCAAAGATATACAATTTTTATCAAATGTGATGCAAACTGTCGACTCAATCAGAGTCCTTGACTTACGGCACAACGCGTTTAGATCAAAAGCAGGGAAATACTTAGGCGAAATGTTGGGGAGAAACACCTCAATAAGTGAGCTTTACGTTGGGTGGAACTACTTTGGTGACCAAGGATTGAAATGTTTATGTTCGGGTCTGGTCAAGAACCGTACTTTGGATGTTTTAGATGTGTGTTGGAACAACATTGGACACGAAGGAGCTGAGTGTATCTCTGAATTTCTTGAGAATAACGGTCGTCTTCTTGAGATGAATTTAAACAACAATCACATTACAGATAAAGGATTGACAAGCATTGCCAAAGGTCTGCAAGTAAATGAGACGCTCAAAGTCCTGCGCGTAGGATTCAATGTTATAACTTCAAGCGGCGCTAATAAAATACTAGAGAGCTTGGTTTCAAATCCTGGCACTGGAGTCGAAGAATTACACATTGCTGAGGTGGAAGTGACAACAAAGTTTGAAGAACTCTTTTTGGTTTTAAAGCAAAGAAATCCTAAATTCATCGTGCTTGAGATGAACACTCCTGGTGGAGAGATGTACCATTTCGAAAAGCCTCCCAATGCGATGGATGTACTTGATAAATATTTACTGCAAAATGGACTGAATATTAATGTATCGGACAAACAGTAGTACAATTCTTGATAATACGGTATACGTTTATTGTGTGAGAGAAGAATATGAAAATATCTGCGGTACGCAGTTTAGCAGATATTTGACTTCTGCACGATACTAGAAGAATTTGTATTGTAGTTGTCCCAAAGGAATTGTCAATGTCTCTATAAATTGTGTAATCAGTTTAGTGTTCTTTCTCGCGGTCGTTGTTGTACGAACGACACACACGTTTGCTTACTTTACTCACTTATTGTTCTGTTTATTTCATCAGTGTCAACTTGGTGTTGTTATGTAGTATTTAAAACACGAATAGGCGTGTTTTTGCCATTTAGGCATGTGTACCTTGAGAGATCTTCTCGCGTTGAGGAAAGTGGCCTTTTTGGTGGTATATTCTGTGTTTAGCCTTTTTGCGAAAGGGCGTTTTGTGTTAGATGTCCGTTTGGTATTTGTACAGTAGAAAACCTGTGATAGTTTGTTTTGTATGAGTGTTCTCCTTAGTTATGGAGATATGCGACTCATTCTATTTTTCGGTTTATTTAGCATTTTTTAAGATTGATTTCAAGTAAACATTACGTATATATCGTCGTCCTCTACTTTCTCAACATAGGAACCAAGTGAAAACCTTCTATCCGCCCTGTTCTTCAAGTTTTGGGAGTACGATTTACTTCAAGACTCGTGGACTGTAGATCTTGTCGGGGATGTGAAGGTTGCCTTGGCCCGACCCAGATTTCCTGCACTTTTTCCTTGATATAAAGGTTTTTTTAAGTAGGTTTTTTCTGGCCTCCCTGGTACTTCACGAACTACCTATTATACATTGTGTAGATTGCTCAGTTTTGTAAGAGCATCATATCTACATTATTTAGCCGAAAAATATCTTGTAATGATGTTTACATCAGATATATATTGTTTATTAAAGTTGATGTGTGTCGTTCTACCGACCCATATCCAATATATTCTCCAGGATATTGCTTGTTTGAGTTATGAGTCGTTGTGTGTACATAATTCTGTGTGAAGTGCAGAAAATTTCATCTTGGTGGAAAACATTTGGAACCATGACTCAAATGTGACTTCCGCGCTGAACCAGACATGAAAACGCATAACATTAAAACAAAATTACATCGCCCCGGCATGTGACGTCAAAGTTCTCGTTCACCAATGGACTCTTTGCCAATTACGACCGAGATTTTACTCGAACTCCTTTTAGGAGCTTTCAAAGTTCTGAGCTTGCGCAGTGCGGCGTTTTTCACCCGTGTCCGTCACGACGAGGTTTTCGATAAGGCGTCCCACACGAAACGAAGTTACTGAAGTGGCAAAAGCTTCACCGGCACAAGCGCTTTACGGTGTTTGCTGTTCATAGCAAGGGGTTAATCATCTACGGTCTAGGGGCCGACTAACCCCTCCCTTAAGGCTTATGCCGAGCTTCCTGATCAGTTTGTAAATCACCCCCGCGGGTTAGCTCCGTTGGGGTCGAAATCTCCGGCGAAGCGTAATTCCATAGGACGCTTCAGCACTCGATGTCTGGAACTATGGGCCTGTTAATCAATCATTCACAAACAAAAATAAATCAATAAATGTGAACCTTTTAACTTTGATTCAACCGTAGGTATCCCAGCCCATCTTTACCATGCGCTTGATTTCGAAGTCAAGTCCAAAAACACGTAAAGGTGGTTTTATACACGGACCAACTTGCAACGCCGATTTTTTCGCGCAACGCTGTAAGAATTAATTATTTCGAGTTCAAAAGTTTTGAATTGAGATCAAAAACTCGCAACTTGTAACCAAAATCAAGTTTGTGCTAAAAGTCGTTCTGTTTGTCATGTTTACTCTGTATAAACTTTGTGCGCAACAGCGTTGCGCGAAAAATCGGCGTTGGAAGTTGCCCCGTGTAACACCACCTTAACACGCCTGCAGTGTTACGCCGTTATCGTTGATGTGAAGAGTGCGAAGGCTTTTATTCAAAATGATGTTTTGACAAACTTAATCGCCTTTGCTCAGCCAGAAATAAGGAAAGGACAAAGTCAGAACGGGAAGAGCAGAGGGGCATTTTTTTCTTTTAATTTTCCTTTTGAACAAGAAGACAGCGCATGCCATCCAAACGTCTTAGAGTTGATTTTCATAATGAAAACAGTGGAAACAATTTTTAATTCTTATCACATTATTCAGTATATTTACTATCAAAAAAGAGGCCCCAAATTCTTTTCCTTTTTGGGATTTGTCTCGTCGGTTTTCCCATAATGCTTGAACTATTTTTTCAATGGCTCGTTCTTCATACTTTCCTATGGGATTTATTCACGGGACTGTTTCTCTGTCTTTTTTGTCTTTGTCTGTTTTCTTCATCTTATACTCTCCGCATCTCAAAACTAATGTCTCTTACTGCCGCATTTGTAATCCCAGAAAACATATGTGGCATCTTTAATCTTCTCTCTTTTACCCTAGCTTGTCTGTTATTATCCGGTTCCTTCCCTGTGTTAGTTCCTTTGGTGTCATGACAACCTAAGAGAGCTTTTAAATCTTTCCTGAATCTTTTGTTCATTCTTAGATATATCAGTGGATTCACCGCTGAATGAGATGAAGCGAGCCATCCTGTGAACCTAAAGGCAGCTAGAGGCACAATGGTTTTCCCTGAAAAATCAGTATAAAGATCATTAATGATAAAATTAAATAATGTAGTAGATCAAAATGCGGCCATCTTGAAATTTAACATCCCTTTGACAATGCTCAGCTTACTGCGCATGTCAGAACAACCGCTGCTTCTTTTGGATTTGCTCAACATGCGAACCAGCATGTGGATGTATGTTATGCTGCATTTGAGCGCTATGTTTTTGGATTTTACGACTTACAATAGAGATGAAAAGTCCCGAGGTAGGTTCAGTTGTAATTCAACTGCCATTTATGTTGAAAAATTAGCGGAAATGTTTTCAAATTAAGCGCGGGGAAAAGCTTTATTGCAGCGATTGGTATGTTTGGCATTTGCACGCTTGCTCAAAGTACGAAGTCCTTGTGAAATAATTTAAAAATTTATGATTTTATGCCTTTGCAAGATTGTATTCTTTTGGTCTAAGGGGAGTTTATCCAGAAACTATGTAAAAAACGAATTTATTATTGATCATTGTGAATATTTAATTGATATTTACCGGCGCCGTTGATGGCATAAATTACGATGAAAGGCGTCCAACTCACAATAAAGAACGTAAGGACTGTAAAAACAATCTTTGCAGTACGAGTCTCGGCTTTAAGCCACACATCTTGGTTAAATCGAGCCCACATTTCAACTCTTCGTCTACTCTGCCGTACTCGAAGATACACACGAACATAGCAAAAGATCATGATAGCTAGAGGTATAATGTAGCTGATAAGAGATATTGACTCTATGTATCCATCACCACGCGTGAAGGAGGCACGGCACAGGGCGCTGCTTTGACCCCATGAGTACTTATTCCATCCTAAGAGGGGAGGGGTGGCTTGGATTATTGACCATATCCATATAATGGCAAGCAGTGCCCATGCGTGTTTGATTCTTAGCCGCTGACCAACGGGTAAAACGATGACACGATATCTGTAGAAATAATATATAAGCATTCAGTGAAAATGCAAAGTTAAATATCAGTGTCAACATTGACAGCTGTGCTTTGTTAGGGACCAGTCATTATTTAAGTTGGAGGGGGGGCGGAGGAGAAATCGGGGGGCCTTGAATTTTTTTTGGATGGAATATGGGGGGCCTTAAAATGCAAAAAGATGACCTTGGGGGGTCTTCAAG
>JAABNW020044564.1:0-10351 GCA_015164035.2 Radianthus crispa
GAACCACTGAGGACGTAATAAAACCCTGGCAGTGACCACCCTCAGTGCCTACACTTCATACTAACCACCTTATTCATCTCATTGTAAAGTGCCTTTGAACATATTCACATGATAAAAGTGTGCTATATAAATCCATTATCGTTATCATCTAATAAAGCGCTATCTCACCGGTCTTTTCTTAGCATATCGTTGGTTAGGCGACACGCTAGAGGATCCCTGTGTTGTACTGGACGACGACGTAACATTAACAGTAGTCTTTTCAGTAGCAGGATGATCAGCAGGTAGATTTGGTTCAATCTCTTTTTTATCTGGTCTTGGTGAGGGCTGTGGTGGTCGCGGTGGCCTTGGTGCTTTTCGCTTGGGTTTCCCCCCCTCCCTCAGGCTTGGTTCTCCCATGGCTGGATTGCTTCGCTTTTCTCCATACTCCGAGAAAGATCGACTGGATTTGAGTTCATTCGCTTGTAGTTTCTGGTTTGATTTGAAAGCCACGTAAGGTTGAGGTGGGACTGGCGGTCTTGCATTTTGTGATGACTTAATAGACTCAGAAAAACTTCTTTCACCCTATTGTAAGTCGAAAAAGGATACCAAATAAGTCGAAGTCATTGGAGACTCTACATTCAATGTCATCATCTGATTCTTCTGGTTGCCCAACGACATGGAGATTATTACTAAGTTACTAGCAACTTTCTCCGCTAAAGAATTTTGCTTTTCGAGAGCTGAAAACGCCAATCTCCGACTCTCAATAAGTCCTCTTATAGCCACATCAATAATTTTGTGCTATACTACTGCTCTACACACATGCGCAAGAAATTAAAAAGTGAGAACATAAGTTCTAAAAAATTACTATATTTCAGCATGTTTTTATATATAATAGACCTCTTTCCCTTCGTTGTTTGTTGTGCCCATTTCAGACCATGTGATGGTATTCTTGGGAGTTGATTCTTTCATGTGTAAATATTTGAACAAAAGAACATTTCTCGAGAGAATGACGCGATCTGAAATGGGCAATTTGCACACGAAGGTGAAGAGGTGTATTTGCTTAGTCTTATGGTATGCATTCTTGAATATAGAAGCCAGTTCGAAGTTTAAGAATGGTCTTCAGTGCGCATGCGATTTTATCCCGAATTTCTCAATTTCGTTTGTTTAATCAAGAACAAAAGAAGGTTAAAACAAAAGAAGGTGAGAAATTCGGGATAATATCGCATGTCTACTGAAGACCATTCTTGAACTACGAACTGGCTTATTTAGTGAAACTTATTCTTGATAAGAAAAATACAAATGAAATATAACAAATGTTGCAGCCCACGTTCTCACTTTGGAGACCAGTAGCACAAAACTCTTGCTGTGTGTATAGGATACGTCACAAAAATGGTCTTCTGATAAACAAGCTTTACTCACAATGGTTGTCAGTTCGTCTGAGTTACTTGACGCCTTGCTGTCCTTTCGTGTCATGTTTCGTTCTTCCAAGTCTAACGATTCCTGACTAGAATCTGTAATTGAAATGTATGCAGAGTTAAGCTAAACTTCATTTGTAATTAACCCGTAAGAAACGATTGGACTAGTTTAGCTTGGATGTAATGTTGTTCCATTTCAGACCTGAAAACATTCCCTTGAGTATCATTTCTTCGTTAAAATGTTATTATTACACATGAGAACTAACAAAAGACACAGACTCAGGTACACGATGTGGCGTAGTACAAAGGGAAGTTTCCACCGTGTGTGCACCTATGTGCAAACCAGGTGATCTCGATTTGACAGCTCATCAATATCTGACCAATCACCTGGTTTCTTGGTGTTCTTGGTTTGGTCGAACTTCCGAAAAAAGACAAAAAATATCAAGAAAAACTGTCATTTTTAAATTACATTTTAGATCTGAAGAATTTGAAGCATTTTTATCTTGCTTGTTCTTTGAAATATGGTTCCTTTACTGAGTTAGGCCTTCAGGGGAAATCTGTGTAAAACTATCCGAGCAGTCATCAGCTTGATACGAGTTATTTTTTCTTTTAAAAATATTTAAAAAAACCGTTATATAACAACCTACAATATGCTTTGTAGAAGAATAGAAGCATAGAAGTAAAAACGAGTTCTGCTTTTGCAGCATCAAGCGCAACAGTTGCAAGGATGCATTCCATTGCGAACGTCACCTCGAAAGTCCGAGCTTTTTTACGATAAATACAACTCGAGCAAAGAATCTTTTTTCAAGGGAGCGAACCATCTAGTCTGAACTGAGAAAACATTACCACCAAGCGACTTTGGACTTGAACAGAAAGAAGAGTTATAGTCATTTTGCGCTATTTATTATCTAATAATTTTTGCTTTAAACTTCAAGCATCTTAACTGTTCTAGGAGCGCAAAAGACTCCAAACAAATTCTCTAAACATAGACATTATTAACAGGCATTATTAACCAATGAGGATCCCTGGCAGATATAGGCATGCATTAGCATTATCATTACTTAGTAACTACCAGTACTCACACAGATTAGCTTTTAACCCAGCTGAAAGATTAGTTCTACTAGAATTACCAACACAGAAGTCATCACTCGAGGAGTTCTTGCTTAGTCTACTTCTAGAGCTATGACCTAGAATGGTTAACGGTAACGTAGATTATAGTCAACCATGGTATGGCATCCCTTATCCATGGCAAGATGTATGATACAACCATTATAGTTGAAGTGCAACCCTCGAAGTTTGAGGTTTTGTTCACTGCGCTGGCTGGCAATGTTTAGACGACCCTTCAGTCAAATGAAATTGAAAATGACACTATCTTCCTGTCTTGAGCAGGGGCAGATCTAGGGGCGAGGGGAATGCCCCCTTTTGCCTGCATGAAGAGAAGGGAAGGTTTTGACTGGACAAAATTTCTGTGCCCCCTCCCCTCTAGAATGCTCGGCTATACAAATTTTTCCGAACCTCAGAGTCTTCAATTCCTGGATCCGCCCCTGTTGAGGGAGATTTTAGACTCGATGAAAGATGTTCGCCGCCTATTTATTTTGGAATCATTCTGAAGTTTTCCTCAAGACATTAATTTCATTGTTTTTATAGTAGGTCAGGGAAATGTTAGGTAGCATACAAAACTTTGAGCTTTAAGGGTCACACATTAATGATAATGGTTGTACTGTCAATGCAGGGGGGACTGCATGTGTCAGATGATCAGTTATGACAAGCTATTACTCATGATCATTGGATCTCATGGGTCACTCATGACATTTTTGTCTAAACACAACTGGGTTTCTCTACAATGCTGATTTCAGAGGCAAGTTCAAAAAAAGGTTCTCCTTAGAGGGCTGGTCTGATCTGCTATCAGCGACATGTTGTGTCTGACTTGACAAAAGAGGGATAAGAGCTTCCAGAGGTCTTAACAGGTTGATTATCAAAGACAAGTCTGGCCAGTTACCAGTATGTTAATTATGAAAACAAGGAATGCCAGTATTTTCTTATAAACCCCAGCACCCTTAGGATTACTTGTCTCCTGCAGTTATCCAAATAAGTTGAAGTACCATGCATACCATCACACATATAAACAAATGAATCAAAAAACAACAACAAGACACCTTTCCTGTAATGCTCAGAAAAGAACCTTCATGGCCATAGCTTCCTTTTAATATTGTAATCACAATCTCAATGAGTAAAAATAGCTGGAATGCTAAAAAATACAGTAAATAGCAAGTGCATGGTGGCTATGGAGCCTGTTGTTTCCAAGTATTACTGGAAAGGTGTATTAGATATATCACAGGATACACAAGAATAATATGAAAATAAATAAATAAAAAAAATTTAAATGAGTTGAGAGTTGTATGCATAGAAAATATCATGAAGTGGTAGTGTGTGAGTGAAAAGTGTCCCCAATTAGCTGCGAGAGTGCTAGAACGACTAGACACTTGAACAAAGATATTTATCTTAAGACTAATTTAACAATAAATTACCTTTTTTGTCAAGTAGTCTTAGTTCACTGAATTCAATATCCCCTACAGCACTTCCAGCATCAAAACACTGGTGTTTAAAGTCAATAGACTGGAGAGAGTAGAATCTGGGGTTTAAGTTCTCCTTCTTACAAATAAATGTTTCCAGATTCCTGATGGGCATGGTGAGAGGAACAAGCAACGATCTTTGTTGACCATTTGGTAGGGTGATGTCCAACTTTTTACCCTTTATTTATTAGAGAAGATTGGAACAAGTTATTTAACTACTAATCAGACATTACCAATTAAATCAAACCAGACAATCTTTCCTTGGGGCATATTTTTTCCATTATTTATTATTATTCAATGCCCAAAAAATAATTCTTAAAATTGATTAGAATTTATAAAGAATGACTCATTGTTTCTTCGACCTGATAATTACCTAAAATATTCTTTACATGACACCTTCTAGAAATTAGCTGTTTTGCTCGCGCTTCATAATGAGAGCTCGCGCACTTTTGTTTGTGTACATTTGTAACGTCTTCCATTGTTTGATTTATTCATGTAACCCCGAGGATGGACTGTAGGTCCGAAAGCTTGGTTAAGTAAATTCAATGTGTGGTCGAAGAAACAATGAGTCATTATCAATATACACCGACCTACAAACCATTCTTAGATCTGATTAGAATTTGTTTGGGTGGCTTTGGTTTGTGAGCTGCATGAATGCATATCAATGTTACAGAGAAATCCTGGATATTTCATTTTGTTTGAGAGTGCTGTGAGGCAGGTGTTGAAAAATGGACACTTGTTAACTAAAAATGTCTTAACAAGAGTGCTTTAATCCTATTAGACTTACTTTCTCATTTTCGTCTTCAAGGAGACTTTCAACCTTAACCAGGGTTGTTCCTCCACTGGTTTCACCATTATCAGAGGCCACTCCCACGTAGATGATTGACACCTCCCGGATCTTTAGTGACCCCAGAACTGTATCGGACTCGTATGTCAACTCTTTTTTCCCAACTCTTGGTAATGACAGTTGATGCTCTTGAGGGTTAAGACCTTCTTTCTTGCAAATCAAGTCAAACAGCTCACTCATAGTGAGTCTATGGAAAACGATTCAATAAGAAATGTTTAAATTCCTGATGATAGTAGGTACTTTGATTTCTCATTCCTCCCTCCCTCAATTCCTTCCAGAGTTTTACCAATATGCAAAAAGAAACAAATTGGAATAGGAGGCCCAAACTAAAATGGGTAAAGAGATAATAACTAGCGGTAAACTAGTGTGAGCTGCCTCGGTGTTTCTAAAGAAACAATAGTGATAATATTTAAATTATACAGCGTAAAAAGAGAGAATACTTACTGAAGTTGCGGATGTTAGTGCTTCGTTGGAGTAAAAGAGGAAGGACTCTGACGAAGGACTAACATTCGAAACGTCAGTAAGTATGCTCTCTTTTTACAGGATATAATTTACATATTATCACTATTGTTTCCAACCCAAAATGGATTGTGTCATAAGGAACACAAAAAAATTTTTGAAAGAAAGAGAGTTTCAAAAGATATGTGCAGGCTATGACTCACTTCTTGTTAACTTGGGAACCGGGTTGGGAGCCCAGTGGACCAAAAAATGAATTGACTGAGGTAAACCTAGAATGCATCAAATTTTTGTTACAATCACCAAAACCGGAACACAAGCAATTTTTCACAGCCTAGTATCCTACAAAAAGAGTTTTTCAAAAAATGCTTTGATTTTGTTGTGTTGTTGAAATTTATCGAGTATCAAGTTTTGATTTCTAAAATCACTGCCTTTCACATATCATAATGCAAACAGCATTATCCAATGGGATTTCATGTAAGAATGAGTATCATTAAGCTAGAGCCATCCAAAAGCTATTACATAATCGTGTAATTCGCAGGAGGTCCAGAACAATCTTTGTGGTGCTGTTACCAAGATGGATTTTATGAAGAAAAATTTTGGATGTAATGAAGGCTAGGCAAAACCTTCCTTCCTTCCTCCTTCCCTTCTTTCACTTGTTTATTTACTCACTTCAGCATCCATTCATTCATATTGACTTCCACACAGTATCTTAACACCACTCACCGCATAAGGGTCAGTGTTATATTAGACCACACTCAACCAGATGTTCACACTTTACAATCAACTGCTACCTCTAGCAATAATTTTAAAATCATTAATCTATTCACTCAATAGATCAGCCTGAGTGGGACAATTACAGCGAGGACACTCAAACTGTGAACACTTCGAGGTTTTTTTGGACATAAATTAATTGTTTCCCCTGGACCTCATTTTGAAGTGCTTTATTCGTGATCACTCGACCAGAATATCGAAAGTGGGCTATTTATCTATTTATTCATTCATTTGTTCATGGTTTTTTTATTCATTTATCAATTCCGACCCATCACCAGGAGAATAGGTATTCAAAACGTTTTGTCAAGCAATTAGAACATTAGGAGAATAATAGATGACCTATACTGTATTTACCCACGTATAGTCTGCACCCACAGATAAGCCGCACCCTGAGTTTGGGATGAGATTTTCAGGAAAAAAAGTTTTGACAAAGAGAATTCAAGAACAAGTTTGTTAAATTTGCCGTAAAGATAACTTTGAATGGTCAAACAGTTGGCCATTTGCCAAGAGAGTACTCCAAAATAGCATGGTATTTCTTAGGAGGTGTTATTAGCATGGTTGTTAATGGACGAAGACATTGAAGCAAGCTCACAGTCGGCAGAATGGAGATCCCTTGTCTGATAACATTCACTTATTCCAGAAAATCAACAATAAACAAGCTAATGGAATAGACCTTTTTCGAATTCAACAACACCACTGAAACGCTTTACTGCAGATGCATTTGCACAGAGTTAGCCTCCATTGTGCGTAAATATTCATAAATACCAACGAGAAAGTAAAAATTGTTGACCTTGAACAATGCTAGCTACTTTGAATTTCCACAAGTTCTTCTGATAATTATGAATATATTACATGCAATTGAGGCTAACCCTGTAGAAACGCATCTGCTGTGCGTGGCAGTGGTCATTCACTGGGAATTCGAAACTGGAGTATTACTTAAGGGAAAAATCTAAGTCAAACAAATAAAATGGCTCTTTTAGGAGCCAACAAATCATCGCAAGTCAATGACTATGCTTTCCGCCATGTTGTTTAGTTAGTTCGTGTATTCATATGCAAATTAGGTGGTCTTAGCCTGATCTTCTGCCAAATGTTGCCTCAGATAGTCTGCACCCCCAAGTTGAAGCCAATATTTCATAAAAAAAGTGTGGACTATACACAGGCAAATACGGTAATTGTAAAATGACAAATGGGCGTTTTGACTTACAATCCCGGTACAGACATGACAGTAGTTTCCTTGTTTGGCAGCTTCACCATCAGAGAGTGTTTTGAATGGGGAACACCAGAAGTTTTAGGATCACTTATTTGAGATACCACCACCTGCATCAAACAGAGGAAATATGTGACTTACTTCACAGGGAAAAAGAGAGAAAAAACATGAATGTATTTTTGAATGGGAATTACAGTAAAACCATTTAAATTAAAAAATCATTGATGGTTTTGCTGAACAGTAACCGCTAATGTGTTTTCTATTTATCAGTGTCCACAACCTAGTGGCTAAGTTGGTAAGAGCATCAGTCTGTTGTGTGGGAGGTCATGGTTCAAGCCCTGACTGCACCATCACTCAGGGTCTTAAAATAATGAGAAGGTGCTGCCTTTGTAATTACGTCTGCAAATGGTTAGACCTCCGCCTGGCTCAGATGACCATGTTAATGGGGGTCCCATCCCTAACCAATTAGAGACGTTAAAAAGAGGACCACAAGTTTATCAGTTTAATTACTGTCTAGTGTTATCTACTATAAAAAATGGTTTTTATAATAAAAACCATCATGGTTTAGGAAAAATCATTCATGTTTTCCCGGTGATTGATATCTTTTGACAGTGCCAACATCTTTTGACAATGCCAACAAGTGCCACATCAAACTCCACTGAGAAGCACAGTATTGGGTGCACAGTGTGAGAACACTTTGACCCCCTCTTTCAATATCCTGGTCAAATGATCACAAACAAAGCAATTCAAAACAAGGCCCAGGGGAAAACAAAGAATATGTTGGGACGTACTACCCCTTTGTTCCACTTAGGTCTCGTTTTGAATTGCCTTGTATGTGATCACTAGACATGGATATTGAGATTGCATGCCATGAGTTATTTTAACATATTAACTCTTCAACATATTTAGCCACACGCTCCATTGTAAGATAAGTGTTCAAAATTCCCTTGGGAACTGATCACTTGTTATTGAACTACTTTCTCATTTTTATGATAACAGTAAAGGAAGAAATAGAAAACCAGCGCACGTGCTGTGTGCAGTTGTAAAGCACACAGGGATTGGCAGAACAGGAGAGAAGTGTTAGGAGAAGCATGACACAAAACAGGTCGCTTCTCATCACTTCTTGAGTGTTTCTGCCAATTCCCGAGTGCTTTATAACTGAACACAGCACAGCAAGGGAGTTTTCTTTTTCTTTTATAAAATACAAAGAAAAGATCCCGTCAAAATGAGAACATGTGTGCTTGGTGTGCTCTCATAATGCATGTGCCTGGGATCAGTTTTGGCCAATCAGAGTATGCATACTATCTCAAAAACTTTATTATTTACTATTAGAAATGTGTGTTGAGCAAAACATGGTAAAAGAAAAAACACTTACTTTTCTTTCTGGCTGCTTGAAAAGCTCTGCCATTTTAATGAGAGTTGATTTCATTCTGCTCAAAGCTGAAAAAAACTGACGAAAAAAAAAAGAAATATCATCATCATCATCACAATAGCCATCATCGTAGTCATCGTCACAGTCATTGGGAATGCCATCATCATCCTGCTTTCCATCATCCTAATTATCATTTATAATTATTCTAATTGTACATTTTTTCATACTTTTCTGAATCTCCTTCTTGCAAAAGTTTATGCACACCTTCCTGTTTTACTGTTCTAGACACAGCCAATAATTCTGTTGATCTTAAACTTAAAGAATCCTTGCATATTAGCAAGAATAAGCCTAACCTCAATAAACAAGTGCATCACTAATACTTTTTTAGCTTTATAACTTTCCTTGCATTACTTGTAATGCATGACGTCATTATTGTAAATAACTTATTCATTATCTAGCTTATCACTTGTATCACCTTTCATTACTTATTCATTTCTATTAAACTGATGATGGCATAAGCATGCCAAAACATGTCTTTCAAAAACGTGGTTGTATTTCTTAAAATAACATCATTTTTGCTACTATCAAGACTGTAAATAGAAAATTGTGGGTGTTTTTGTAATCAGATAAATGTGATACTGACAGGGTTTTGAATGAAATAAAAAAGGGAGTTATTTTTTAGAACCAAGTCCAAATATTAATGTAATAATTGATAAATGGAAAGATGAGTCTCTATTATTACTAGTATTATATCTGAGTATAAGCATGTTTGGATGAATTTTTTTCTGAGTAGCATTTATACCTCCTAAAAGGTAAAAGAATAAGAGAGAAATGTATGGAGTTTGAGGACAGTGCCTCTATATGTCTTTTGTTACAACTTCCTGAAGCTTGGTAATATTCTTTTTATCTTTTGAGAGTTGGAGTTAGGTTTTTAATGACATTCAATTTTCTGGACTTTGCATTTCCAGCCCAATGCCCTTTCTCTTCCTTAATTTTGGAAATGGATGTGTGGATTGCATGGCACTATTAGAAATACTTAGAATGGAAGTAATGGTAAATTGTAGTGCTTGGGGATAAGGTTTAAATTCTGGGTGAAACACCCGCAGAACTTCCCTGCTGGCAGAGTCTCCTTTTCTTTTGCTGGGTCAGTGTTCGCAAGGAAAAGGAGACTCCGCCCCAATCCGACACTTTCCTTGTTGCTCACGAGTGAGCGTTACTAAGCAACTAATAGAGGGCTCATAAATGGTCAGCAGTTATGATAAAAGGATATGCTGACTGGTATTGCGGGCTTGAAAATTGTACAGCAGACTTTTCAGTTGTCATGTGTATTAGTGTTCATTTATAAAAAACGGGTAAGAAACCAGTTTAATCATCCACAACCAAGTACGGCGGTCAGATCAAATAATTTAACAGATCAGGGTAGAGTCTCCTTTTCCTCACAAATGCTGATCCAGCAAAAGAAAAGAAAAGGAGACTTTGCCAGCAGGGAACCTTGGAACTATAAATTTGGGAAAATTATCTCTCACTGGGATTTGAATCCATGACCTTCAGATTTGTACTACCGATGCTCTACCAGTTGAGCTAGAGGTCATACTGAGAGCAGGCTGGGGTGAAATAGATGTATAGGTCATTAACCCTTTGACTACTGGATGATTTTGAGTTTTTTTGGTGTTTTTCTGGACCTAATCGTTCTGCAAGCCCTAGTCATACCATATTTGGGATCTTGAT
>JAABNW020044675.1:0-10351 GCA_015164035.2 Radianthus crispa
CAAATCTAATGTAAATTCTGTAATGTAAACAATAATATAGGCGTGTGGTGCATTGTGGCTGACTAGGATTCTTTAATATGATGGCTATATGCCGCACTGAAGAAGCTCAGAGATCTGACCGGAACGCTGTTTTTTGTAAAAAAATATCAAGCTAGTGACAAAAAATTATTCTATTTTCAATATGACGCATCCTAGCTGCAATTATAAAATATCTAATATGATGGGTCTCAACATTTAGTTTTCACTTCTTTTAGTATCCAAAACACGTCCCACATGAAATAAAGTTACTAGGTTTACTACTACACTAGATGCGCGGTTTATGTCTTCAGTGTGTTGGTCACAGCAAGGGGTTATTCATCTACAGTCTAGGAGCCGACTGACCTCTTCCTTAAGTCTTTGGCCGAGCTCCCTGATCAGCTGTAAATCTCGGATAGCGCGGTGTTGGGGTCGAAATCTCTGTAGCCGTAAATGCTTCGCGCTGCCATACGACGGTTCAGCACTAGGTGTCTGGTAGTATGGTCCTTAATTAGTAAAATGAAAGAAAACTTAAAATTCAAGTCTTCTTGTTCTGATGATAACGGTCACCTCTTTATAACGGACAGGAGTTTCTATTAATATTTAGTTCATGTATGAACTATGACGAAAACATTTGAATAACGGTAACGAAAAACGGCCAACTTTGTATAGTGATGTGGAGGTTTGAGTGTAACGCGAAATTCTTCTTCCGATGTGTAGGATCCAAAGGTCTTTGGAATCATCGCCATCAGAGGAAGCAGTGACTGTAGCCCAAGGCATAGACATGGTAGAAGCCGCGCTACCAACAACCATGGATGCATCCCCTGGGGAACCCATGGCATATCAAGTACAAGTTAGAAGATTGAATATCAATGTGAAGAGTCCCGCGGTCAGGTGAAGATTTCAGCATCACGCAGAATATTCACACATACCAATACTAGACTAAAGAAATTTTAGGAACCTTCCGATTCAAACACGAGACTATTTTCCCCAAAAACCGGTGACATTGTTTCGCGTAGCAGCCACGTTAACCTGAACAATAAACTTTTCTCGTAGCATGGCATTGAAACACTTCAGTACGGGGTTATGCAAGTTTAAATCAAGGTTTCCAGACTAAAGCAGTGTGCAGGAGGCGTAGATAATTTTTGTTTTGAATCGATTTCAGCCCGAAAAATGAAGCCGAGCAGAAGAGGAAGCTACAGACGTGGAAGAGAAAACACGATGAAACACGCGGAGTCATCAACGAGTGTGAACTTATCGTCAAGAAAATGAAGCGAGAACATGACGTGCAGCTATTTTACGATCAGTATGAGGTATGAGAATACCACGTGACTGCACACGTGATCACCACGCTGAATAGATCACGTGACTACGCACCTTGATAAGAATATTTTTGTGCGAACTGTTTTTCTTTTGACTTTCTGAACATGCGTGTTTTCCCTTTCCTTCTTCTACGACCATAACAATGATCTTTTTCCCTTTCTGACTGAGTGTCATGCTCACGAAAGATTCAAGTGTCTTCTTGTGTGCAAGCATTAAACAAAGACATGATACTGTAGAGAATGACACCCATATCAAGGAGTCTGATGACATTGGTTTTAGGAATGTAACCAGAAGATGCGAAACGTGGATCCAATGGTGATAGAGACGGTTGACCACGGCCAGAACATCCTGAAAGATGGAGAGATGGACGAGGAGAGCAAAGCTGAAGTAGAACGAGAATTGGAGAATCTCGTGGAGGATTACGATGATCTGTTGAGGGCTCTGGACGAGAAGAAGAGCGAGTGAGTAGAATTCGCTACATATAAACACGGTTATATATGTTTGTAAAGGGGATGGTAGCCATTTTGAAGGACAAAAGAAAAAAAAGAGGGCTAACTGAACAAGATTGTGACAAATTAAAGGCATTATGTGTATCATGAGGTAAAAACACTGCATCGTACTTACAAAGAATCTATATCCTTAATTTTGTTTCATTGAAGCGCGTTTGCTTTTTCTGCCTGAATTTGTCAAGAACAAAATGTTTATGTTGTTTTTAAGGATGGATGAGTACGTGAAAGACGAAGACTCCAGAAAAAGAAACCAGCTAGAGAACTGGAAAGTAACGAGAGACGAGCTGAAACCCAAAATCTCCAACTGCTTCATAGTACTAAGACAGTTGAAGGCCAAAGAAGTCCCACTGGGAAGGGTTGAACTGAAGCTATATGCTGAGAAAATAGAGGTGAAGGATGACATACCAAGTTATAAGAAACCACAGGGAAACCAAGCCTCAATGAGTATTTTTCTTGTCTGACTGGGGCGAGACCTCTTTCAACGTGCGCTAGACGTCCTAGACAAAATGGAGGCCAATCGACACGAGGGCAAAACGTCTGCGCATGCTCCAAGTCCTTTCTTTTTGCTGTTATAATGATAAGCAAATTTTATTTTCACACTTGCCTGAACAATGCATTTTACAAAAAGTCAAAAATTAAGGAAATTACTTGAAAGTTAGGGCTAATACTTTCAGGGTGTCTTTATTAAGACATTTTCTTCCTCTCGCGAAAGTATACCAGGGAATTTTTTGTATACTCTGATAAAACGAACGTTTCTTTTCTCACTCAAACTCTCTTAAATTCTTAGAAAACGTGCTGATATGCACGCATGCGCAGACGTTTTTCCCTGCTGTCAGGCCAATCATCATGAATTGTCACAGGGAGCCCAATCTTCACTACGCGTTGCGCACGTGGTTATATTTAGCAAATAAATCTTTTTGATACCCACACTAGGCTTGCCACAAGCAAGTGACGTCACTCGAACCGGAAGTCGAGGAAGTGATTGACACGGGGAACATCTTGCTACAAAGTCATCTAGATGAAGAAGATAGAAGACTAGTGAGCAGTGATATACATGACATAGAAGGCCAATATAGGACCGTTAAAGATGACAGTACAGAACTGAAAATATGGTAAGTGGAAGAGAAGGAGGAAATGGATTCTTTAGTGAAACGAATTCTAGAGAATGAAAGCCGAACCTGTTCTTTTTTTCTTCGTTTGGTTGAAGAGAATATTAAAACTTCATTTGGATAAATATTTTTTTGTATCAATATTTTTATAATAGTTGTTAATATCAAGTTGTTCTGGTCATTATTAGGGTCGACAGCGCGATTCGAGAGGAAGATCGCAAGAAAGAAGATCAGCTGAGAGACTGGAGGTCCAGGAGGGATGATTTGAAAGCTCAGATCTCCAAGCATCACATCGTGTTGAAAAATTTAAAGAAAGAGAAAATGCCTTTAGAACCCGTGCAACTGACACTCCACGCCAAGAAAACTGAGGTAATGATCCAACATTTTCAGCCTTAGTTCTCCCATCCTCTTTCGTTTTCTACTCATCATCTTCTTATTTTTCTCATCCCACCACTTATTTGTTATTCAGTTTCCATCCCAATTCTTTTTTTACACCTTTTCCAACCTTCCATTTCCCCTTCCTTTTCTTCCATTCAATTCTTTACATTTATTCTATTTTTCACCTATTTTTTACATTCTTCATTAGATGTGTTACCAGGAAGTGACGTCACTTGACCCGGAAGTGGAGCGCTTCGTGAATCAAACCAACCAGCTGCTGGAGGTCGGGCAACTAGACGAGGAAGAGAAGAACATAGTGACTAAGGATCTGATGGATGTGGACGAGAAGTACGAGGATTTGCGAAAAGAAAGCACGGAAATGAAGAACGAGTGAGTAAAACGCTAATAGCGAAATATCTTATTGATAAAGAAATGTAGGCAGTGGTAGTGTCATGGTCACACAACACCAATCATAGTGTACACCGCTACGGTAAACTGAAGGTCACGCCTGGTCGTAAGGTACGGTCACGGTGTTATACTGAAGACATGCTTTGAACCAATCATTGTGCGTGAAATAACTTATTCACCAATCGAAAAGCTCAGACTTATTACTTACTGTGACAGTCACAGCATTGCAAGTTATTACTACCGGAATGTTCTGCAAGCAACCGTTATCTCTCTCTAATAAGTTTACGTAGCTCGAGACAAAACGTCAAAACTTCAAACTAAATTGCTACAGAAGTACATTAAAGCTTTTGGACGTTTTGGAATGCGAGATTAAAAAGATTAATCTCCAAACTCCCACCAAACTGACCCTAACCTCCAAATAGACAATTCCAAACATTTCGAGCAGCAATTGTGTCGCGAGTGTAGCCTCTTGTCTACAGATTCGTAGATCATTTTACTTCAGTTCTGGATTTGTGTCCGTAAGGTTGTGTCTTCTATAAACTAAAGGATGGGTCATTCTTATTCTCTGGATATTAGCTCTAGACGTACTGCTAAAGCTAGTCATCAAGCATCTCAGCCACAGCTGAAGGCGGTGCATTCTTTAAGGTCTTCAGAGACTTTAGCTGTTAGAGTTTGAAAACTGGTAGTTTTAGTTCTGGTAAAACATTTTGATGTCAATTATTTTAATCTTTTTTGAGATTTAGCACCGGTAAGAACGTTTTGAAGTTTCATTACAAAAATCTAACCGCGGCAAACAAAAGTCTCAGGAATGGATAGTTTCATTCAAGGGTGTGTTTTAGCGTATTTTTGGTGTTGTCTTTTCGTATCAGAGTCGAAGAATGTTTGGAGAACCAAACGAAGAAAAAACATGACTTCTCGAAGTGGAGAGAATGGAAGCAAGAAATCAGTTCCAGACTAGACAGTGTGCAGAACGCGGTAGATAAGATTAAATCCAGTAGCACATCAAAGAACCTTCAAGCTCTACAAGACAGTCTTCTGCTATCTGAGGTATGTTTGGACTGGTTGGCATGACGACGTTGTCTCTGATTATGGTTACATACTTGACGTATAGGGGCTTACGTACCCTTTCCTAATGTTTGATCAACACCACCTCTTTTAGTGACCGCCACCTTCCTTGACCGACCACATCTGTTTAAACAGTAACCTCTTTTACTCGACCAAATCACTTGGTCATTGCCCCTATATTCATACATGATCACCTCCCTTGACCCGACCACTGCTACATTGTCAATCTATTCTTGATATTTTTAGGAATGCGACAGACAGATAAAGAAATTAGAACCAGATATTCATTCTGCACTGGACTTTGGGCATCATTTGAGGAGTGATTGTCCGTTATCTGAAGACGAGAGACAAGAGATCGAGGAAGATATGGATGAGATGAAGAAACGATACGACAAGCTGAAGGAAGATGCAAGCAATCAGCAAGAATGGCTGACTGTTTTCCTTCAGGAGCAAGAGACAACCAGAAATGATGAATTGGAAAAATGGCGTCAAACAAAACAAAACACCATTGATTTGATTGACAGCTGTCGATCAAAGCTCGATACAGCGAACACTGATCCTGCTGTATCACTTGACATTGACAAGCAGAAAGCAATGACTCAGGTAAATCACCAGTGTGTTGGCTAGACAGGGGGAGGCATGCATACTGAGGGTTGGGTGGGTGAGGGCTCGATGTCTATCACCCCGGGAATCGGGTATAGCAGTTTTTAGCTACATGTGATCACTTGGAAAACGTTCTTACCATGAACGATGAGTGGGTGGTTGTCTGAATAATGTAAACAGCTTCATCATATGCTTGCCTGCTGTGGACCGTGGGGATGTGTCAATTACAACACTTTGACCTTACATCAGTAACATCATTCTCCATTCCCTCCTGAATTCCCACCACCATTTCTACTTCAATTCCCACCACCATTTCTACTTCAATTCCCACCACCATTTCTACTTCGATTCCCACCACCATTCCTACTTCGATTCCCACCACCATTCACTTCAATTCCCACCACCATTCCTACTTCGATTCCCACCACCATTTCTACTTCAATTCCCACCACCATTTCTACTTCAATTCCCACCACCATTCCTACTTCGATTCCCACCACCATTCACTTCAATTCCCACCACCATTCCTACTTCAATTCCCACCACCATTTCTACTTCAATTCCCACCACCATTTCTACTTCAATTCCCACCACCATTTCTACTTCGATTCCCACCACCATTCACTTCAATTCCCACCACCATTCCTACTTCGATTCCCACCACCATTCCTACTTCAATTCCCACCACCATTCCTACCTCATTTCCCACCACCATTCCTACTTCAATTCCCACCACCATTCCTACTTCATTTCCCACCACCATTCCTACTTCATTTCCCACCACCATTCCTACTTCATTTCCCACCACCATTCCTACCTCATTTCCCACCACCATTCCTACTTCAATTCCCACCACCATTCCTACTTCATTTCCCACCACCATTCCTACTTCATTTCCCACCACCATTCCTACTTCAATTTCCACCACCATGCCTACTTCAATTCCCACCACCATGCCTACTTCAATTTCCACCACCATCCTTACTCTACTCGTGTAGGAATGCCAAGACGAATTGCCTTCAGTGTTCGAAGGTGTTCAGTCCAGCCTGACGCACGCTAACTCTCTTTTGGCTGATGATCTGTTGAGTAAAACTGAGAAGGATGAGATACAGGCTGATGCTGAGGAGATCAGAAACAAGTTGAGGTCTTTACAAAGCGACATCGACAAGCAAAAGACAAGGTATGCTATGCATTATTATTATTATTATTATTATTATTATTATTATTATTATTATTATTATTATTATTTGATGGCTTGTTGGATGTATTAACAATTGCATTTGAATTCGATGTGGTATAATAATGTATAACGAGAGAGTTTTTGACTAATAAGCTGTACCGTTACCGTGACAGTTCCACGTCCGAGCAATTTGATTAGATGAACAGTAATATCAGTCCGGCGCTGTGATTGGTTGAACGAGCTCATGATGTCCGTCATCACATGGAATCGATTCTAGGTTTCCGCGGATGCGCACCATCAACAAACTTTGCCACTTTTCTGCGCACATATTTCCCATAACTATACCATGAACAATACATGTTCTCATATTGTTTGTCCTTTTCTGCGCACGTATTTCCTACCATGAACAATCGTGTATATGCATGTTCTCATATCATTTGTCCTTTTCTGTGCACATATTTCCTACCATGAACAATCGTGTATATGCATGTTCTCATATCATTTGTCCTTTTCTGTGCACATATTTCCTACCATGAACAATCGTGTATATTCATGTTCTCATATCATTTGTCCTTTTCTGCGCACATATTTCCTACCATGAACAATCGTGTATATTCATGTTCTCATATCATTTGTTCTTTTCTGCGCACATATTTCCAACCATGAACAATCGTGTATATGCATGTTCTCATATCATTTGTCCTTTGACTCGTAGTATTCGCTCTGTTATGAAGGTTTCTTTTATTTATATATGGATTGGAATGCATTGTGTTTTTTGTTTACGTAACAGTTGACCCCAAACTGAGTGGGCGAGGGAGTTGGTTCGCTAATTTCATCGATTTCTGATAATTCATATGAACAATTTTGAAGTGACTAACAAAATTCGAAAATATGAGTTATTATTATTATTATTATTATTATTTCCTTTGAAGAATAATTATATTCTCGAATCATATTTTTACATGCAAAGTAAATTATTTAATTCAAGTTTATTTTAAAACTTGGCAAAGTTTACACAAGAAATGAAATCGGTTATTTAGAAATTGTTATCCAGAAAAATCCATTTTTGTTAGCCTTTTAAGTCAAAAATTATCATTTTTAATAAACTTTTAGAATATGATTAGTATGTATATTAGACACAAGCCACATTCCTTTCGTAATGAATATATTGGTGTATTCTCTTGGAGTATTTATTGTTCTATTTTACCCAGGCTTGACGAGGCCCTTCAGCAAAAGCAAGCCGAAGAAGAAGCAGCCATGAGAGCCGAGAAGCTTGCAAAATGGGCTGGCATCAAGAGGAAACTACAGTCGTTCCTTGATGATTTTGACAAGAAATTTAAAGTCCTTAAGTCTGCGGATGAACCGAGAAACGTTCACGAAATTGAAGAAAGAATTGATCGTACAGCGGTGAGTTTTAAAATATCTTGTCATGGATTGTTGACTAAACTATGTTGTAGTTTGCAGTTCATTTTCCTGATTTCGTTCTCTAAAAAATATGTCCACTTGTTATACGACTTCGTATAAAATATTAATACATTTTAGAGTATCTCACGATGACGGTGTATTGAATTATGGTTTTATTGGATTCTCTCCTTCAAGATTGCGGTATTAATAAGCTTAAAGTACTGTTATATAACAATTCATTGTTTAATGACAATGTATATTAGCCATTATGCCAATAACGAGCAAAACGATACTTATAATACCATTGCTACAGTTAACCAATGTTGTATTTAACTCATAAATGTATGAATCATACTTAAAATGTTATAAACAGAGAAACCAGGAATGAACAGCAAGGGGTAAAATATTCACATCGGTAGGCTATTTCAAGCTATTTATTCGAAGACATGTTCAATTCATCAGATATAAAATATCTATTGATTTTTTCGTCGAGTAATGAACACGAAAAGTAAAGATAGAAAATCTAAATTCGGAGGAGATAGTTTGATGTTCAGAAAACTTATAAAGCGAACCTAGAGCATTATCTTAAAGAAATCATAGCAATCATGTGATAGATATATTTTTCTGAATACTGAATATGGATTTATTTAGCTCACGCATTCTTGAAGGTTTCAAAAATTAGGTTTTAAAAATGTAACCAATCACCAGAACAGTGGAGAGCTATATCAAGAACTATTTCCAACTGTCAAAAAAAATTTCTCAGAAATACTTAACGGCCGTAAAATGAGACGTCTATTGTCTCATCCAAGAATGGGCTGTCCTCTCCTCTTGTGCCTCACCCCCCCTCCCCTTAATTACATGTATAGTTTGGTTGGGAATTGGCATCCAATACTAAGACAAGTATCCAATCCTTCTACAGGGTTTGTCTGAAGAAATCCTAGCCGTGGTTCCTGAGATTCAGTCTGGGTACGGTTACGGTAACGAGCTGTTCAATGACAATGAGCTGGATGAACAAGACAAGGACCGTTTAGAGAACGAGATGGAAAAGATGAGTGATGGTTTCAAGGAGCTTAAAAACGATGTCAATGACGAACATCAAAGGTAACATTAAATTTTCTAAGATTGTCGAAACACGGATGTGCCGAGTACTTGCTGTAAGCCAGTATGTTTGCGGGTTGTTTTTTTTTGTGTGTGCCTAAAAACCGTTGTCTTTCCTTGGTCTACAAGGCTAGTTGGCTTGTTAGAAGAGAAACGCAGAGCAGAAGGTGGAAAATACGAGATGTGGATAGAACAGAAAGAAAAGTTGATCGGCTTCTTAGACAACGCTAAACAAATAGTCAAGGCATTGAAGTCTAAAGGGAGACCAGAAACTGCTGCAGAAATCGATGAACAGCTGGGTGAATGTGAAGTAAGGGAACATTTTCTTCATTTCTTCTCATTTTTCTTCGCACTTTCTCTCTCATTCCTTTTGGAATTTATCTGTATCTTGTACATTGAATCAAATGAACAATCACACGTAAATGATTTACATTCTAAACCAATCAAATAGCAAGAAAGCACATAACAGCCAATCAGAATACAGTACAGTAACTTCACCTTTCCAATGGGAAAATAAATGCTCCAGGCTCAGAGTTTACCTCAGTTCTAAATAGCATATAACTCGTCGGTTCCATTTCCAGGAAGTATACCAGGAAATGTCTCAGTTCCTCCCTCACGTAAAGGAGGGTCTGTCTTTTGGTAACCAACTCCTCGAAGATGATGATCTAAGCGACGAACACAAAGACGTCATCGATGAAGACGTTGAAATCATGCAGCTTGCGTTTAATGGTGTCAGGAAGGAATTTGAAGACTACCAAGAAAGGCAAGACAATTTTCTTCTCAACAATACCTGACGAGCTCAATCTAATTGAACACGCAAGCTTATGGCTTCATTCTTGTTTTATGTGTAGGTTGAAGTCATCGAGAGCAGAAGTAGAAGAAGTTACGGTAGGATACCTTCCTCCCTCCGTCCCTTCCTTCCTTTCTTCCTCCCTCCCTTCCTCCCTCCCTTCCTCCCTTCCTTCCTTCCTTCCTTCCCCATTCCTTTCTTCTTTTTTTCCTTCCTTCCTTCCTCCCTCCCTCCCTTCCTTCCTTCCCCATTCCTTTCTTCTTTTCTTCCTTTCTTCCTTCCTCCCTCCCTCCCTTTCTTCCTTCCTTCCTCCCTCCCTCCCTCCCTCCCTTCCTTCCTTCCCCATTCCTTTCTTCTTTTCGTCCTTGGCTTCCTTCCTCCCTCCCTCCCTTTCTTCCTTCCTTCCTTCCTCCCTCCCTCCCTCCCTCCCTTCCTTCCTTCCCCATTCCTTTCTTCTTTTCTTCCTTTC
>JAABNW020044897.1:0-10343 GCA_015164035.2 Radianthus crispa
AGTTGCATCAAAAACCAGATGGCTGTAATTTTGGAGCTGCTGACACTTTAGGTAATTTGGTATAGTATTTTTCATAGGAACATGCTATTGTCTATCGTACCATGCTGGAAGTAATAGTACAATACTTCAGGGAGAAAGGGGTCTCGGCATCTAGCACTAATGTTGCCAAGAAGCCAGCTGCAGCACCAGATACCTCACGGCCTTCCACGGCAGGATTCAGATCTACGAGGTATTCATTATATTGTTATTAGGGGAGGGGATAAAAGCACGCACTGCCCACCTCTACAGCAACAACCAAATCAAAAGCCAATATTCTAACAATAGAAGTTTAAGCAGAACACTAAGAAGTCAACCTAATAGTAATGATTTTTTTGTAGATTGATTTTTTATTCTCTTTTAACCAGGGAAAGAAGATTGTCTGCAGATAAAACCAAGAAATCAGCAGATAAACCATCAGAACCAACAGACAATTCATCTGAAGACAAACTTGACTATATTGATATTCTTCACAGACTTGAAAAGTCTGAAATAATCCTAAAGGATAGACAAGCAAAAGAAGTAGTTCACATGTCATCCATTCCAACAGATAACATCCCTCCTGCTAAAGAGGTGACATCAGGTAGCTTCACTCCCTCAAAGACCCATCGCAACAGAACACGGAGTGCGGGCCTGGCAGGTCCTGTTGTCAGTTCTGGTCTTGCTGGGATGAGAGGAAAAAGGCCAGGCCATATCAAAAGCAACACATCTGAACTAGCCATCACTGGACATAAATTCCAGGCAGATAAAACATTCTCTGAGGATAACAGTAATAAAAAGGACACAGACACTGTGAACAAAGAGGATACATTAATGGTAAGAACAGTTCAGGACCTTAATGAATAGGAATGTTTAAACATACTGTAATTCTAATGTATGTTGTTATAGAGCAAATTTCCTATGAGTGGGAAACGGACCATAAGAGTTACGGTACGGACACGGCTACCTTACGGAAAAGCAAGTTGATGGTGCATGCATGTTTTATTAGATTACTGTTACGGTCCTTAGATTACGGACCGTAGTTACGGTCACAATACGGTCACTGTACGGTACGGTCCGTTTCCCACTCATACGAAATTCGTTCTATGAAGATCCAAGAAATAATATAGTTAGTTTGGATGTGAAAATCAAAGCATTCTCACTCATGCATGAGAATCATTTGGCAATTCACAATTGATGATTAATATGACGTGCACTAAATTCATGTAGTCCAGTCCCGGACTCTCCTTCTGTCCGCTCCGACGGGCTGAGGTAGCAGACAGAAGGAGAGTCCGGGACTGGACTATAAATTCATGGGGCATGGATCTGAACAAAACGTACATACATGTTGAATTATATTGAAATTCTAGAGTGAAAAAGAACACACAAGAATTTCATCTGCAAGAAAAGAAGTCCACAATCATATTTTTCAGTAAGTGACAAGTGAAAAAAACTATATCATTATTTATAAAATATTTGAGATATATGCATGGTCTGATTGGCTGCCGAACATGTTTACCGGTATATCAGATAGCAGAGACACGCTCAGCAAATTATTGTATAAAAGTTCAAAAATATTTTAAAGGAGAGAAATATAAAACGTTCACTTCTGTCTATATTCTGAGATATAAACACTCTGGAAGCTGTAGAGTACTTGAGAAGTCAAAGAAACACTCGGCTATGCCTTGTGTTTCTCTATGTCTTCTCTCTTGCTCAACAGCTCCTAGCATGTTTATATCACAGAATATAGACATGTGTGCCATTATATATCCCTTAATTAGTAATTGATGCAACAGTTGCATAGATGTTCAATGTTGGTAAACACATCATTTCCATGTTAAAGTAAATTTAGGAGTACTGTATTTCATTAATTCTCACAGTAGCACAAGTAGTCATATTTCAGACAAGATTGACAGGGTAAAGAAAGACAAGCCTTTGAGGTAAAGGGTGCAATAAACATTAATATTTATTAGTTGATATATACTACAGCCAGTTGTTGTAATCCTTTAAGCTTCAAGTATCAGTAGAGCTCTGCCTTGAAGTTTGAAAATAATCAGTGATTATTAATGTTTTTAGACCTGGATCATCTGCAAGACCCAGGAAAAGTTTTCAAGTAAGAAAAAAATATTTTGGATGTATTTGTTGGTGTGACATCATCAAACAAAGTAATTATAACTAAAGAATTTAATATTATATATGAATATATCCATAGTAGTGAAGCTATTTGCTCTGTGGGGTAAACCCTGTCCTGGAGGCTAATAACCCTATAAATGAAAGAAATAAAATATACCATTGTCGCTTGCAATTATGCGAAGCTCACTAGTTTACTAGTTTGAACACTCTGACATGGTAGGATGATCCCACATGTGTGGGCTTGTCTGGGGTGGCTGTATAGCTGAAACCTCAACTCCAGCATCCGCACTGCACTGATGAGGCCCAGAAGGCCGAAACAGTACTGTCTGCAGTTAAAAAAATGATTTAAATATACATGTATATTTTGGACCCAAAATGCGTTCTTTTTTTGTCCAACTCGCATTGATGCTATGTATAAACTTAAATCGGTTGGCATATACTTTTAGATGAATTAAGATGAGATTTTGTCTTTTAGCAACCGAAAGAGGAGCTAGTTTTTGAGGACATTGATGATGATCTTGATGACAGTCTTGGGCAACTGTCTCTTGGTGGGTATTGATAAGTGATCCTAATAAATACCTCAGAATACATCCTTATGGTATCCAGTTGTAGGTACAACGCAAGCCATCACAGCAGACTTTGAAAGCAAGCCAATATCTTTGGAACAGGCTATGGTGAGAAAATAGAAGAACAAAATTCTTGACTGAGATGAATAAGAATAATTGACTGAATGAAACAGTTAGACTGGACAATCCCAAGGCTATGGTTAGAGATTAAAAGTGAATGGAATGAGAATGAATGGGATAGGAAGAAAGAAATGGACAAAATCAATGGATTGAAAACAGATGCTTCGCACTGACATTAATTATACATGTATTCTGTTCATTTCTAGGCTCTCAAGAACCTCGTATTTGGTTCAGCCAAGAGCTGCTTTAATCAGGAATGGCAGCAACAGAGTTTTAACTTTTGTGATCATTATGGTTTGGAGTATGGGATAGTTCAACACAAGGTAATAGCATATATATATAGGGGAAAAAAAAGAAACGTCAGGGAATCTTAAATATGATGATATTCATGGCAATTATTAGTAGATAATTTCCTATCAATGCCCACCATAATATCTATAATTATCAATTTACCATCAATTACCCTGTTGGTTGGGTGTGACTGCTGGATGATAATGAATGAAGCAGCCAATATATTGTTTCCAGCCTTCTGAGGCTGACTTGATGCCAACCAGGGGAAGGGTACAGGTCGCAAAAGGTGCAGTTGCTGACAGTAGCTTGTTACATGTAACATCAGTTGCACGTCACAGTCAGTGTTAAAGTGTATCATCACCAGGTAACCTTTTTAACATATTACAGGGTGGGCCTTGTGGAGTACTGGCTGCTGTTCAAGCTTTTGTTCTTAAACATCTTCTGTTTGGAGAACAAAGAAAAGCAAACTCAACAAGGTATAGGTGGTACAATTGTATTTGGACCGATGATAATAGACCTCTTTTTAAATTGGTGGCCGAAAATTTAAATCAAAAAAATGAAAAAGGAATACCAGCACGAAAAAGAGCACCTCAAATTTAGTAATCCTGGAAAGTTTCAAGGTGTTAGGTGTTATACCAGCAAAGAAATAAATTATTTCTTTTTGAATAATTGCCAAAATAACAGAGAAATGTATGGCTGGGGGTATGGTGTATATGGTGTATGCCCCCAGTCATACAGTTCTCTGTTATTTTGTTGATTTTCAAACTAATATTTCTCTGCCGATATATAACACCTAACAGTTTGAAACTTTCCAGGGTCACTAAATTTGAGGTGCTCTTTTTTATGAAGGTAAAATTTTAAGAATGCGAATTCTTTGCTGCCATTTTGGGGAAAAGGTCAATTATCCATTAGCTATCATTTAGATTACACTGTGAAATGTGTAGCTAGTTGGCTCAGTTGGTTAAAGCATCATAGTCTGTTGTGCAAACCCCTAAAATAACTGAGAAAGTGCTGTCTAATATAATTACATCTGCAAATGGTTTCATCCTTTACATGGATTAGGTATTGATGGTCGTGAAGAGGACTTGAATTATTTTGGGAATAATCTTCAGCTATCAACAAAGTTATAAATGTCTGACTGCTTTATTCAGTTGATGATCCCAACTTCTAACCATGGATTTTTCTAATGTCAGTTGTCTACAACCATTACCTCACGAGAGAACTAAAGCATTAGCATCAGCCATAACTGATATCCTCTGGCAGGCAGGAGACTTCAAGTCTGCAACAGTTGCTCTGTAAGGACTCCTTGCAAACATCATGTACAGTAGACTACATCCAATCCATGGCTTAATTTATACTCTCTTGTTTTCTCTAATGTAGACCAACTGGTTTTGGTAACTCCAACTTTGTTGGTGCTGGAAGATATAAACCTGATCAACTCACTGAGAATGTTAGTATCACTGATGAATAATATTTATTAAATGCATCAAGAGATCCTGTAGTACACAGTACATTATTTAGATGTTGTGTACTTACCTCCCTTTTTCTTTTGCAGCTTGTTCTTCGTACATATTCTTCACAGGATGGGCTTCATAATTATGTCAATCAACAAATCAGACAAGTATTTTAAAGAATGCAAAATCTCCCTGCTTTCCTTAAATGAGATTTTTGAAAAACTTTTTGCTTCTCTTCCTTACTTTCCCCATTCATATTTTTCTGACCTCCTGTAGTTTGAAGACCAGTCTAGTAGTGGTTGTATACTTTTACTTTACTCGGCAATATTATCAAGGACCATCCAGAGGTAAGCAGAGTGTTTTAAAATTCTCAAAACTCTTGAGGGACTGACAGAAATTAGTAGTGGAGGAACCCCCTGGGGAATGGGCAAAAGTCATACTTTAATTTAACAAACTTAGAGGAATGAAAAGTGAAAGTTACTAAGAATGGAAAAAAAGCAGTAAGTGGTAAAGGAGACATTTTGCACTATACTTTTTAGGCAAAATCCTGGTTCATAGAGTCAGTTGGAAAACTTCATCAGGAGAGGCTGTTACATCATTCATCCCAATCTATAAAGACTGAGTAACATTTAGGGCAGACACCATTGATAGCCTTTTACTTGATTGAGTGTTGTCATGTATTCCTTTATATTTTCTTTCAGAGTTACATCAGATATGGATGACCCCAACAACAAACTAATGGGTGCACATGGATACTGCTCTCAGGTATGTGTTCAACATGGTTACTGGATGGTATAGGTAGGAATTCCAATGTGCTAACTGGTATCAAAGAACATGATTGTATATTGTACTAAACAGCAGTTGAAGATTGTACAACCACATGACAGTCTATTCCTCAATATTTGTGATGTTAATGTTAACTTCTTTTTCTCTGTTTATACCATCCCAGGAAATGGTCAACTTGATCACCACAGGAAGAGCAACATCTAATGCATTTGATAATGTGATAGAATTAGACTCCGGAGGGTCTTCAGCAGCAGTTCTTCTGAAGGGACTAGAGAAACAAGCTGATGTTGGATTCCTGTCTCTGTTTGAACATTATGGGTCTTGTCAGGTATTGGCAGTGCTGAAATCAATTGATTTCTCATTTATTGATGCAGTAATATAATACAGCTATCAGCATAAAGAAGCTGCAAAACTAGTTTCTTCATCCTACCCTCTTCTTCCAGCTGGTCTCTTTTTGTATTGAAGAAACTGACAAGAATGTAATACCGGTACCTATTTCCTATGCAGGTTGGAATAAACTACAAGAATCCCAAGTTCCCGATATGGGTGGTGTGCAGTGAGAGCCATTTCAGTGTGCTGTTCTCTACAAACAGGGCTTTGTTAGAAGAGTGGTAAGTATTGTATGAGCAGGCATGGTGTATTTGCTTGTCAATAAAATAAATTAAATAAATAAATTGGAATTGGTTAATCCTCCCCCTTGCAGACTAGCAGCTGAATTGCAGGGATACAGCTCAACGTGGCCAAGTCAAAG
Organism: Radianthus crispa; assembly: GCA_015164035.2. Classification (NCBI taxonomy): domain Eukaryota; kingdom Metazoa; phylum Cnidaria; class Anthozoa; order Actiniaria; family Stichodactylidae; genus Radianthus; species Radianthus crispa. The sequence continues at coordinate 6,117 of JAABNW020044897.1, forward strand.
GCATACATGAGCACCTCTGGCTGCTGACATACAACTCATGTCTGGCCACGGAGAACAGCTTAGATCGAATCAGGGTTGGTTTTATGGAGGGAGGAAAGCTAGAGTACCCAGAGAAAAACTCTTAAAGCACAAGAGAGATCCAACAAACTCAACTCACATGATGCCAAGTCCAGAATTGAACCTGGGACCACAGTGGTGAGAGATAAGCGCTCTCACCGCTGTGGCATCTGTGCTCCTTCTTATAAGAAAGAAGGACCATTGGGAATGAATTACAGTGCAACAATTGCACCACTATTTCATGTGCCTCTATCCACAGGCTTTTTGAGGCAAAGCCAGCTGATTTACTAATAAGCATTCTAAACAATGTAGTTGCAAAAAAAGATAGAAAAGTAAAATGAATGAATCAAAATTGGTGATTGATAGCATGGATGAATGTAAAGGAAGAGAACATTGGGATACAGTGGATTCATGGAATAGAATGAATGAATGGGACAAGAACTTTAGGATGAAATAATCATGAATTAACAAGTCTTTATTCTGAAATAAATATATCTTATTAGACAGTTTGATGTGGAACTTTGACGAACCTTTAGGTGAGTCACACAGTACTTTGACAAACCTTTAGGTGAGTCAAAATATAAGTTGACAAGTAAAATATCCAGTCATATTCCACATCAAACTGTGTAATAAGGTATTTATTACCCAACAACCTCAAAAATATAAAAAAATGAAGAAAATTGGTAAACATTTATCAGATGTGGAATATAGCTGGATGTTTTTACTCGTCCCAGTCTTACTCATTATTTTTACAACTTGGTAATAATAGCATGTATTTGCTATATTTAATTTGAGTTTCAAAGTACTGGTAAAGTTCATATTGTAATGTGTTAATATATATCTCTATAGGGACCAGAAGAAAAGATTTGATTTATATTATTATGATGGTTTATCAAGACAGGATGAGGAGATAAGACTAACTGTGGGTAAGTCAAAGAACAGCAATTATATTCTTATTGACTTTATTGACTCCATAACTTGGGCTAAATTTCAAAATTTGTCTGATTTCAACATTTGTTATTAATATCTACATAAGATACAAGCCAGGAATGTACAGACTCTAAGGATGAAGAGCTAGTACCTCCTTTGGAACATGTCATAAGAACAAGGTAGTACTTACTTATGCACTCTACTTGAAATATGGTCTGTGCAAAGAAAACATGTGCTGACATTGTATATCCCAATATCCCAGTAAAGGTCCAGCATACTGTAGATGCTGCATTTCACATGTATCAATGCAAATGGCAAATCCTATTGTTGACAATAATAACTTCATTTGAATTAGGGTTAAATGCATTTTTTAAGGATTTATTACAACATTTAAACTGGACCTTAGATCATGCATTGATTATTATAATTGTGTTTGTCATAGATGGAAGAAAGCAGTGATAGATTGGAATGATACTGAGCCTATACTATAAGAAGACTAGTAGAAGACCATCCACAAAACAAACTGCCTGGATAGCTGCCTAGGACATTTGACCGTAGATGTCTTTAGGAGTCCTAATAGCACATGGATCAAGTGTTTTCTATCATTTGGATTCGACTTCTGCCAAGATTTCTAATTATTTAAAAACTTACTCTAGACTGTTCTTTTGCATGCATTACCACTGACAGTGAACATAAGGCCTGACGAAGATGTGACATGTTCAGGATCTGGGTTAAAAATACCCTTTTAAATATGATTCTGATATTTAATAACATGAATATTTATGCATGAACAGGTTGTCCTTTCACTTGGACACAATCAGAGAACAATGTCAGTTATTGAATCTCTGTACATTGCCAACTTGACATAATTGTTCTGTTTATGGAGACTGGAGAAAGTCTTAACGAGTATACCTCGGAAAAACAATTGGTCAAAACATCCCGAATATCTGTTATTACAGTTGAACCCACAATGGGATATTCTTTTATCTTGCAATTTGATATCATGCAAGTAAGGCTATTGGGTTAATGCAATGCCTATTGCCTTATTTACATGTCATTTATGTACATCCATAACTGCTATTTGAAACCATAAATCAAAGTCAAGACCGAGTTGGTTCTTTTGATAATCAAAGCCAACCTCACTTGAATGGTCTGAGCAAGTCCAGGAAGGGGTTGAGATGCTCTTATTTCTTGAGCACACTTGTAGTACAAAAATAAAAGGCATCTGTTAGAGTGCAGATAGGTTGGATGGCGATGCTGGGATTCTTTCCTGTAGTTCTTTCCATGCTTTCTCTACCTGTTTTTGTGTATACTCTGGTTGCCACAATGAACTCAATGCTACATGTGCATGACTGACTCTATCTTCATTGCTCATTTGTGCCTTCACTCTGTTAGTTGCTTGCTGCTCATTCACCTTATCTCGTGATAGTATACGGGTTATTGCTTCTCCCTCTGGCACAAACGTGACCCAAATTTCATCTGCTAAACTATCCCAACCAGCTTCTAGTAAGACAGCAGCTTCAACGACACAAACTTGAACCCCCTCACTGGAATACTTGTTTATCTTTTCTTCTACTAAATTTACTATTTCAGGCCATACAATCTTATTCAGTTCCACCAGTTTAGCTTTATCAGCAAAAACGATGGAGCCAAGGACTTTTCTGTCAATTGTGCCATCACTTGCTATGACCTCTTCTCCAAATGACTTAATTATCTCACAATAGGCCTTTTTTCCTGGTTCATAAGCAAGGTGGCCTAACAGATCACAGTTAATGACTGCTGCTCCAAGCTTTTCAAGTCTTTTACTAATAGCTGACTTTCCACTGGCTATTCCCCCTGTAAGCCCAATGATATAAGGCCTCTTGGAGCTTCTATCTTGTTTCTTCCTTGAGGTGCTGTTCACTGGTCTCAGTAGCTTTCCAAGGAGCTTATGGCGTTCAGTTGTGGAACTCATCTTTTCCTCAGCTTCAATCTTGCCAGGAATGGACAGATCAGTTTCTTCTGTCACAATATCAATGATGTGTGCTTGTAGGTCTTGCACGTTGTTCTTTTGCCTTGCTTCGTTTACGAATGTTATTCCTTTCTCTGTTTCTTTGCTCACAATGAGGCATTTTAATTTGGGGTCTGTCCCTGCTGGTCCAATGGGGTCTGTCAGGGGAACAACGTTGTGTTTTACACCTGTTTGTATTGACAGAATACTTGTTAAACATTTCTATTTTTTTAGTAAAGGAAGTCGCTGTTGATCAAATAACACAAAAAAATAGCAAGCGGAAAAAGAACTTGTGAACCATGTAACAACAATTCTGATCAAACTCCCAACCCAAAGATGAATGTTTGCTACCAAATCCCCACATTTTGTCTGCACTAATTCCCCCACAGGGTTTATCATATGATCAGTAATACCACAATCCCTTTTGTTAGTTTCTTTTGTTTGTCTTTGAATTCTCATGGGAGTTTTAACATTTGGATATCAAAAGAAAGTTTGAAAAGGATTGCGGTATGAAACATAACATGCTTGAAATCTATGGGAAGTCAATTATAATCATGCACACAAAAGCATATTTTGAGTACCTGGTCTGATATCTTCAATCAGTTCTTCAACAATCCTCTTTCTCTGTTCAAACGGCTGGATAAGTTCCTTCAATACCTTTCTCTCCAGTAATGGTCCACTACTGAGGCCCACAGTGATCTTTTCCTCACACAACAGACAAGCAATGCCTAGAAGTAGCCTATGTCCATCATGGAGATGATCAAACGTCCCTCCCAGGACAACCTCGTCATAGACCTTTAACGAAGGAATACGAGGCATCTTGATTGAAGACTCTGAAGTCTGCAAAAGATCTTTGTTAAACTGTAGAAACTTGGCTTGGACTTCTGAGAGACCCATGAATCTCTTATTAATCCATGTCTTGATGTTATCCAAGGTCACATCTTCCTGGCCGGACTCTGGGATGTTAATAACTAGAGCAATTTCAGGTTTCTTGGATAATACTCTAGGCTTCGGCTGTCCCAACTCCGGAAGAAGGATCCTAATGTCGACATTGTCGGGATGACTACGAGCATAGACTTGAAGCAGAAGTGAATAAATACTCGAGAGTGAAGCCGCTTTGGGGTTGAATAAATCCACGTACAGCACATCTTTGATATCTTTCGATGCTAAATTAATTATCTGAGGTATAGATACCTTGAAACAAGAAGGATTTAGTAGTAGAAGTCCACATCGAAACATTTTTGAGGGAC
>JAABNW020045119.1:0-10341 GCA_015164035.2 Radianthus crispa
GAAGGATTTAATTGCCGTCAAGTTCCGAAGCCCATACGCCGCCTCAGCTCTGCGGATGTCTCGGGGGTATGGTACCGCGGAATCTATATTTTTTCTTTAGTCTTTGTGCTCTCTTTTTCCTTTAGCTTTTTTTTTCTTCTTCGATTTTTTATTTCTACTTCAATTTTAAGCGCGCCATATATTAATATAATATTTGAGGCATAAAATATCCCCCAAAAGCTAGACAACCCGATTTCATTCCGATGTTAATTCCTCGTTATTCCAGTCGATATTCCAGTCAATTTTCCATTCTAGCCCAGTCCTCCTCGTCTGTTTATGTCATACGTTGGTTGGTGGGATGTGACGAGTAGAATATCACTCCACAAACTCACTTCTTTTTCCATTTTTTAGCTAAAATTACTCGCTAAATTTAACCTAAAACATGGCTGAACGATTAAGACACAAGTCTAAGATCTACGAAAGGCTAAATAATCCTGAACTTCGCTGTAAAATTGGGTAAGTTGGAGAAAATTTCCAGGTTATTTGAATAAAATAATATTAAAGATTTTCAACCTCAAAACAAATGAAATTTTCAATCTCAAAATTTATTTTACGTTTTTAAATAGTATCTGTATCATAAAAGAATTATTTTCAACCCGTTTTATGTATTATTGAATACAATTTCAAAAATGGGGCCAAATGATTTTATTTCTTGAATCACTGCCACAGGTAACCCAAACCTAGTACAGTACAAATGTAGATTTAGAAAGACGAAATTCGTAATATTTTACTGTAGTCAGATAAAAATCAACATGTGAGTTGAGAGTTGTGTGCCAAAAATAGAAAATGTAGTGGTAGTGTGTGTGAGTGAAATAGCAGGCCCACATCAGCGAAAGTTGCCAATATAATCAGCCTGCTTAAACAAATAAAAGAGTATTATTATTATTATTATTATTATTATTATTATTATTATTATTATAGGGCGTGCAAAATTTAATTATAATTTATATATATTTATAATAATTATTTTGCCCTGGTATTCCACAGTTATTAGCTGATAACCTACCCTGTGAGCAGAGCCTCCTTTAACCTCCTCGGGAGAAAGAGAAAGAAAGGAGACTCTGCCGTAACCTTGTCGTTCTATTGTAGTCGTATTATCCAAGAATTTGGATAATGGGATGCAAAATGTAAGGTTTTTGATTGGTTGAAACTGGTTTTGATGCAGCCAATGACCAAATTTGAGCCAGCATCGCAAACCCTCAAGGCGGAGAGTATAGTCGACTTTTAAGATTTTGATAGAGATTAATTAAAACGCTATCTTCAAGCAGAAATCTTCTGCAACTATTCATCAAACTAAATAACTTGGAACTGGTGGTATTTGGCAACTTGAACTGTATTTTATATAGGATTTTGAAGGTTATGACTGGCCTTAGCGGTAGAACCACAGACAACAAGCTTTGTACCAGAACCGGAAACCACTTACCAAAGACGAATTAGTTTCTTAGCAACTGTGGCACATGCTCAAATAAAATGTGATAGGGTTACAACAGAGTCTCCTTTCCTTCTCTTTCCCCCGAGGAGGTTAAAGGAGGCTCTGCTCGCAGGGTATTGAAATCCCTATTTGTATAAGAATAGTGTAGATTAGCTGATAGACCTTTTTCCAAAATGGCGGCAAAGAATTCACATTCATAAAAATTCACCTATGGAAAACCAATACCAGCACTAGAAAGAGCACCTCGAATTTAGTGCTCTGATGTCCTCTCCCTGATGTCCTCTGATGTTCTGAGTCAGTAAACCACAGGCTGCCCAAGCAATGTTTTTGTACACAATTTACAGAAAATGCATGTGGCAGATCTGCTATGATGCGAATATATATTTATGTTTAATAAATCGTGACAAAACTTCTATATGTTGTAGAATAGGTCTTAACTAACCTTGGGCCTTATCAGATGCTTATTCTTTGAGATTTTTAATTTTTGTTCCCCCTCCAATTTTTTTGGAAGGGGAGAACAAAACATAAAAATCTCAAAAAATAAGCATCGGATCAAGCTCAAACTTAGTACAATGGCTAGTAAAGACCCAATCTACAAAGTGTTAAAGTTTTGTCAAGATTTATTAAACATAAATAAATATTCGTATCATAGCAGATCTGCCACATGCTTGGGCTGCCTGTGAGTAAGATTTGTCTAGATACCAGGCCCTCCTCAAAAAATCGGGCATCTATCTCCGCCCGCATATTAGCCAGACCCAAGACTTTTACTTACTTAATAATTAATAATTTTAATAATAATGATAATAATTTAATACTTATATAGCGCAAAAATCCATTGAAGTATATGATGTAATGCTAACTTATGTGGGAAAAGGATATCGCTGTTATGCAATCGATATAATCTCGCTAAACAGGTTGGTAAGATCAGAATTTATTTTTAACATAAATAAAAGAAAATTTCAACACAAATGGATGTGTAAGGATATAAAGAATTAGTTTTGGTTTTGATTTTGTTTATTTTTGGGAAAACGAAAAACTAAATTGTTGCGAATGTTTAACGAAAACTTTCCGATAGAATATCGATTGATTTTTCAGAGCTTCAAGAACAAGATGGCGGACGGAGGAGACGGAGACAGGAGCTCAAGTGATTCATGGATTCCTTCAACACAGAGACCAGATGGAACCTGGAGGAAAGCACGAAGAGTTAAAGAAGGATATGTACCACAAGACGAAGTACAGAAGTACAAAAGCAAAGGTACACAGTGGTTAAATTCGCAGCCAAAGCTACCACCTGGAGTGCAAGCAGAACAACCCAAACTAACAAAGAACCAGAAAAAGCATGAAAGGAAAAAAAATAAGAAAAAAGAGCGGGAAGAAATTCAAAGCCAGGAGACAGGGACTTCTGTAGAAGAAGCTACGAAAAGAGTTGAAAGTATTGATTTGAATTCAGCACAGACGAAGACTACTACTGCAGCTGGTACGGTATATACCAGCAATCCTGATGAAGTTAAACAGAAAAAACTCAAAAATTTAAAAAAGAAACTTCGACAAATCGAGGAACTACAAAGTAAAATCGATTCTGGAGAAGTTACAAATATTGAGGCAAATCAGCGAGAAAAGTTAGCCAAGAGGAAGGAGATTGAGGAGGAGGTTGAAGAGCTTGAAAGAGAACTTGGAGTGTGATGGAGAAGAGTTCAAGATTTTCAGTAACATCTGGTAAAGTATTGTTTTTAACCAAATTCAAGATCTACTACTGGTGTAGGACTACCTTACATCAACTTAACTTACCTTTGAGAGTGGGGTTCCTGTGGTAAGGTGGCTGTTTAGTAACTCATTAAGGCCATAGACAAGTGAAAGACTGGGAAGTCCTACTCATCGGGCTTTCTGTGTCCCTTAGAGTACTTGTGTATGAATGTGAAAAGTTCAGTTATGCATGCCTTGGTGTGACCATAGTGGGTTTTTTATAATTGATTGGCCCATTTTTTATCTTGCAAGATTCTCTCATAAGATTAATATGATTTGGCAGTGTCGTGACCTTGTCATGACCAAGTCAATATCATTGGACAGAGTGTATACCTTCTATATTTTTATTGGCTGGCGACAGTGTTTATATTAGAGAACAGAGATATGCTCAGCAAATTATCATACAAAAGTTCAAAAATATTTTATAAAAGGAATATAAAATGTCTGCTTGTGTCCCATATACTGTGATATAAACATGCTGGAAGCTGTTAAGCACTCGAGAAGTCAAAGAAACACCAGGCTACCCCTCGTGTTTCTCTACAACTTCTCTCTTGCTCTACAGCTTCCAGCGTGTTTATATCACAGAATATAGACATGTGCGCTGTTTTATATCCCTTAATTAGCTGACTCCTTGTTGTGACTGCATTCACCATGCCATAAACTTTTCATGTCCATACCAGAGGAGGGGTGAAGCCTATCACAGAATGCATTGCATTTGGAGTTCTTTGGAGTTCCCTTTGGTATCAAAAAGTAAATAAAAATACAATAAAATAGTAATACATATAGTCTAAAGACAAAAAAAAAAAACAAGCTGCAACTGAAAAAATGATAATGTTTGTGTACATCATCTGACACTGAATGGAAAATAACATCAAAAGGAACTCCAAAGAACTCCAAACGAAATGGATTCTGGGATAGGCTTCATTCCTCCTCTGCATCCATACCAAATCTGCCCTGAGGCTACTACATGGGATGGATAGGGTGGCATGGCAATGAGTACTCTCCTCTCATTATGGCCATTTTCATGTCTCTTAAATTTCTTGATTTTAACTAGAGTGATATTAAGCCTAGTAGTGTTTGAAGTTCTCCACAAAGGGATGAAAGGAAAAAATGGACCACATGATTGATGGATTCACAGGGAGATTGTGAGCCTTTTTTCACAATATTTGTGCTGTCAAACACTTAGACTCATAAAAATTTTTGAAAGCTTCCGTGTAGTACGATTTGCTTTTATTTTCATAAATAAAATTCTTTCCCTTCAACCAACAAAATAAATTATTTTTAAATGATTGTTAAATAGCTTCCCTATTTATTCTTTCAGCCCTGTGTAACAAATAATCTCAACAAATAATTTATGCAAAAATAAATCCTTATTATAATAATATATATGCATTGTTTAATTTTAAATCTGCATAAAATGCACCACATACAAAGCAGAAAAAATCATATCAATCAATGTAATTTCCTCCTGAAATCATTCCTTTTTCTGTGGGATAACTTTTACCAAAAGACTATTTACTACTAAGTAGCTCCAGTAAGATATCATCAAGCTAATTTATATTTTTGTGTATTGGTACTTGGATTGAAACAAAGGTTTTGAATTAGAAATTAATAGCTAGCTAAATACTGGTAGTACTGATAAATGATATTTTTATAATGCTTAAAAAATACTAGCTCTTTTTCTTGATATTCTCTAAACTTGAATTTGTACTTATAATTACTTTTCATTCAGTTGCTCTTCTCATTTTAAAATATGTTGCACCATTCTGGAGACATTGTTGCTGTGCTTTTTTTCCTCAACAAATAAATCTAGTTATTAGATTTGACAAATATTAAATCAGTTTTTAAAAATATGTTTGATAGCTGTAAATTATAAACTCTACATTATACTAACAGTCCATTATCACTTTGAGGATACTGCATGCCAATAGGGCATCTAGCTTGATCACCAATAAAATTAATACAATTAAATCAACTTTTGCTGCTTTTATCTTGTAAAGAATTAAGGGATAAAGGTGGAGGCAGGTTTTTGTATGAGAGCTGTTGCACTGATTTGTCAGAGCTTTCATATTTTAGTCCTCCATCTGAAGTCATCTGCCTAAAATGAAAGACAAGAAAAAATGAATGGAAAGTGAAAATCCCAATTATGCTTTTCAACTGTATAATTCTGGAATATCTAAGTCAGGACAAGGTTGAGACAGAGTCTGGATTGACAGATAGTTGCTGATGAGAAACATCATCCCACCTCATTGTACCAATTAAGTCAATAAATAAATTGGGCTGGCTAATTATTCCCCCTTGTAGCATTGCAGCTGAATTGTTTGAGACAACATGGCCAAGTTGAAGGCATACAAGGGCACCTCTGGCTGCTGCCATACAACTTATGTCTGGCCACTGAACACAGCCTAGATTGAATCGGGGAAGGAGGAAAACTGAACAATGTTGAGAAAAATGAAGCACAGAAGAGAATCAATGAACTCAACTCACATATGATGCCAGGTCTGGGAATCAAACCCAGGACCATAGTGTGAGAGGTGATTACTCTAGCAAAGGAAACAAAAGAAAAATAATAATATACCTTGTGAATTCATCGTGGTTATCCAATAGAGGTGCTGAATGCTTGTTAGATGTTGTACAGCTACTAATTATCATATCTTCATCATCACTCTCTTCACCATCGCTGTCATTTGTTCTTACTTTTCTGGGTGTATTGGGGGAAGTCCTTGAAAACAAAAAAGTGTTGAATTTAAAGAATATATCTTAGTTTGAATAATCAATTCAAGCTATTAAAAAAAACAGTTTACAAGAGAGTATTTTAAGAGTCTTCACTTAGTACTTCAAGTGGTTTTGAATTTTAGGCTTGCGACTTAAATATATTTATGTGTTCTCACAGTCAAAGAACATAAGAAGGTTCAAGTGGATATAAATAGCAAATTTAATAGCCCACTTTTGATATTCTGGTCGAGTGATCACGAACAAAGCAATTCAAAAAAGGCCCAGGGGAAACAAAAGAATATATTAGGATTATCCTTTGTTTCCCCTGGGCCTCATTTTGAATTGCTTTGTCTATGATCACTAGACCAGAATATCGAAAGTGGGCTATTGATTAAAAACAATATTACAAGTCGAGTAATTTAAAAATGCCTAACTTTATAAGCTCTTAATAACCAAAAGATTGAATGTGGAAAAATTAATGGACTGCAAGTAATAAATATTATACTTACTTTACAAACATTCCTTGTATTCCTGTCCTTGCATAGCTAAACACATCATGGATTGAGGTAAAGATGGCTGATTTCCTGTTTAAAGCAGGTTTTCCACTTGTTAATACACATTGAATAAGTAAAAAATCAGTGAACAAATGGGCTGGATAGGCAAGGGAATTTTTGTTCCCTTACCAATACTTCCTCAAGAAAGCATGTTGAGTTCACTTCAAAACACAATGATTGAGTTGTAGATTTCTCCTGTTCCATATTTGTGTTAGCCCTGGGCCAGTCCTAACAATGTTTCTTTTTTTAAAATGGAGACAGCATGGCCAGTGGTCATGATCAAATCCAGTCTATCAACCATGCTTGTAAATAGCCAACTAGTTTGCCTCCGTGCCAGTTAGGATTTTTAAGGGAGTGGGTTGGGTAGGGCAAACTCAGGAAAATCCCCTATAGAGAGTGATTGTCGTAAAATGTTTTTTATTAATAATTTTTTATTATTTATGAAGTTTTCAGAGTAATATCTTGTCACCTTTCTTGTTTTGAAGTAGAGCTTTGTCTGTTGTTGGCAGAATTTAAAGCATCTTTTTCTGTTGACTCCTCTTCATGTGAGTCATGGTCATTGCTGCTGTCCAGTCCTTCTGATAAAAGCTTTCTTTCTTCAGCTCTTTTAGCCTGTTGGTTGAATTAAGCAAGTGGTTACTATTAAAATCAGAATAAAATTAATATGAAGAAACGGTCAACAATCCGCATTATGGAGGAGGCTGCTAAGCATGAGAGAAGCATAAGAGTCACACAAGGTGTAGCTGAGTGCAATGCTTCTCAAGTGCTTAGCAGCTGACCAAGTGCATCCATAACCAATGGATGCACTGCAGAGTGTTTACCATTTCTTTTTTAACATAGACAAACAAAATAAGCTTGGAAAGCTTTCTTCATCATAGTTTAAAAATGGCAAATAAATCATTCAAAAATGAATGAAAATTTTCGTCTATTTTAGAAAATAATAAGGGAAAGGAAACATTGACATCAGCTTGCTGTCCATTGAGTTTTGGATGCATGCTCATGTCATAAGCAAATATATTAAACAAGACACCAATAAAAGAATAAATAATCAAAAAGTAAACAAACCAAAAAAAATGTACAGATGAATGATGAAAGCAATGATTAGCAATTTGTATTTGTGGAGCATTTCCTAATCCACTTGCCTTTGTGTAGTGCTTTACAAGGTTTTATGATTGCTAGTTTTTTGTCTATTGCAGTCACATCATTCAGTGACCATAAAAAGGATCAAATGACCATGATTCTTTCATATATTTGATCATAATCATAATTTATAACACAATAATTTAGCTTTATTTTATCCTATAATTTGTATGTTATTAATATCATTATTATTGTCATTGCTATTACTTATCCAGCTATTCAATATTTTTCAGTCTTATATTCAATACAAGTAGATTCCAGAAAATGACACTCTTTATGGTCAAAGTGGCTAACAAATGGAGTTAATATTATAGCTGTGTTATACTGATTTATGAAAATCACATTGAATACTTTTGACTAGTATTATAATTTACACCAATATAGTTTTAATTTTATTTTGTTTGACATGACCTTATCTGCCAACTAAACTTTATTTTTAAGATAAAAAATAAGAGAGACTAAAAATTGTATAATTTTCTGAAAATAAACTTGAATGACAAAGGTGTTATAAGCCTAAGAAATTTAGTAATAATTAAAAATGGTAAACAACTTATTTTTCAAATGATGAGTATCTTAGACAGTTCTTCAGACAGAATAGAATGTTGCAGTTGACATTGTGTTAGCATCAAAATAGACAAAGTGGTTTTGGGCTGTGAAAACATGAAAACAATTCTTGTTGCTGTAAGAAATTTAAAATATACAAACTTCCAAAGAATTATTTGCTCAGCAATTTATTGTTTTGTTATTATATTGGAGATAAAATAACAAGAAATATCTTGTTGCATCTGGGAAATGAAATCTGAAGTTAAATTTATTTGCTAGATTTAAAAAAAGCTTTTTTCACTTTTTTACCAAGAAGATAACAATTTCAGAATTTTTAATAATTTATTTACCAGGAAAAACAACCATTCTCCAAAAGGCAAAATACAGTTATATCTAAATAATAAATATCACTGGAGTTTTTCACAGTGTAAATAAAGACCAAAATTAGCATATAAATTGTTGGGTGTTTTTAGGATAAGCATTTCTGATAGTTAAACCTACAGCATGGAACTGGTATAATTATGTTTTTAAGACAAATGATTTTTTGAGTGCCTGTAATCTTTGGATTCTAGAAAAATGAACAGAAATTTTCACAGCCCAAAGGAACAGGAAATAGAAGAATATCAAATTTATGTGAAAAAGCTAGAAAACCTTACCATTGTGAATCAATTTGTAATTTTCAATTCTGCTCTTTGCTTCCTTCCTGTCAGATTCTTGAAAGGATTAAAATCCTTGTAATTCCTCAAGCTGGGAGGAATTTCATTGCAATGTTTGAAAGACAGGGACCATCTTTCTCTCTCTTTCGATTGATTTTTTTCTGGTGTTAGAATCAGGCTTGTAGACTCTAGGCAACTACCATACATGTAATTATGGAAATTTCATCCAAGCATCATTATAGTATGTCAGCCAAGTCAATATTTAATCAAGTCAACCACCCACAGTTTCTGTCCAAAGATATAAACCAATCAGAAGACTCTTTTCCTATCTAATGTCCACTAATGTTTTTGGAAGAAAAGCTCAATTTCTTACTATCATAGGATCCAATCTTTACCACTCACATGATAACTTGGAACAGGTAGGAATTTATTAAACTGATGCCATAGCATTATTTCCCCCTTTTACTGCATGGTTTTGAAATCACCTGCATAGATAATCACGATTCAACATCTTAAGTGATAGAAAAACCATCCCTTCTAAAGCAATTAGGAGTGTAAGAATTATTCAAGCATAATTTTTTATAAATGAAGGAAAATTTATCATAAAGGAAAATCCTGGTTTTAAAGATTTAAATTTGTATAATAAAGACAAAAAAGGGGTGTAGAAAAATAAAAATAAGAATACTTGCCATTAATGTAATATAAAAAACTAAAAATATTAACCACTATAAACTGTGTTTCGATAGCGGGATTATGAATAAAATACATTTTTTAGAAAGAAAAGATGTTTTCACAACTTAGAAGTTTAACAATAAGAATTTCATAGAGTAGAAAATAAAATAAAAATATGAATTTTTTTGTATAATATTTTTCTTTTTGTAACATGCTAGCTAAATAATTGTTTTGATTCACATTATTTTGTTATCACTATCAAAATGTTTCCATATTTGTTGCATTTAATTGTTACCTTTAAGTCAATTTATTCATCCTGTCTGTCATCAATTTTTCCATTCATTTATACTTTTACCATTAAATATGATTTACTCATAAATGTTATAAGTTGAAATGAGTTGTACAGATAATAGCCAACTAGTTTGCCTCCATGCCAGTTAGGATGTTTAAGGATTGGGTTGGGTTGGGAGGGCAACCTCACGGAAGAGCCCAGAAAGCGATGGTTGTAAAATATTTAAATTTAAATAACTATAAAGCTAATCTAGTTGAGTAACAATGTCCAAAGACTATTTCTGCATGTTATCATTGAACGTTATTTTAAAAATGTTTAAATTTATTTGCCAAAAGAATGAAAGGTGGAAGGAGTTTAGACTATCAATTACACATACAAATTATTAGTACCTTGTGGATGAAAGCAGGTGCAGTATCAATGACATAAGGTGATTTGTATAGGCATGTTTAAAAAGCTTAATCTGTTGAATATGGGTGTTATAGACCTAATTGGCTTGGGCTAATGTTTTCCCATTTCAGACCACGTGTCACACTCTTGGGAATAAGATCCTTTGTT